>BLSH010537909.1:1439842-1456617 GCA_018402905.1 Glandirana rugosa | reverse complement strand
CTGTAGAGATACTAGAAAAAGTAGACCACCTATGTAAATTCACGAAATCGAGAATTGGTGAATTGTTGGCGGGGTATCTGTTAACTGCAGATGTCCCGCCAACGAATTAAGACCCTCCTGCAGATAACTGCAGGAGGGTCTTAGCGCGAAGGGCGCGCGGGGGACCCCGCGCGTGTGCCCTTGTAGGCACTGGCAGCCCAGGTCCCCTGGGCTGACTAGTGTCTAGCACTACTTACCGGCGACACTCGCCGGAAAGTGGTGCACTAGCGCGGCAGTTTACTGAGAGGAGAGACAAGCCGGCGCTTCCGCCGGCTTGTTTACATGTGATCACGCCGTCATTTGACGGCGCGATCACGTGGTGAAAGGCCGCTCACAGCGGCCATTCATCACGATCTGTGATCAGTCGGGTCCCCTGGACCCGACGGTCACGGATGTTCCCGTGTGCGCGCCCCAGGGGGCGCGCGGGAAGCGCGATTCTGGGAGGACGTCAATAGACGTCCTCCCAGAATTAAGCAACCGCCCTGTAGACGTCAATTGTCTATGGGGCGGTTGTTAAGTGGTTAAGAGCTAAAGCACTTAAATGTATCCACCAGATGAAAAAGATCATAGAGATGTCTCCTTATCCACGATTCCTCCCATATTGTGAAATGAAAACAAAACCAACATAGTGCAGTATATCAACACACTTGAAAGTACAGATTCACAATAGCAACACATAGATCTCGCGTGAAAGTGAAACAAAATGACTTCTAGTGACACACCGGCGCCACCACATGTAATGCACGCTCACCAAAATCCGACTCCAAATGTGCCTTAATAGATACAGCCAGCTAATTGGATCCAGATGGATAGCCTCCAATACAGCAAGTGTCCTGCACATCCACAGATACTCCAACAGATATAGGGGGACAAGCGGCCATCATGACACTACCACCGTTACCCGATGAAACAAAAAATAGGGCAACATAGTGTAATCCGTATAATTGTTTATTAAAACAGTACAATACCAGCCTTAAAAAATGTGAATAAAATAGTGGCTTACATCTAGGGCACCGCCGTCACTCAGGTAGCGGCAGTGCTCTGTCACATGTAAAGTGCAGATTACTGACGCGTTTCAAGCCAGAGCTCATTATCAAAGGGTCCTACACTGTTATTGAGTGTATCCCACTTATATACTGTTCCTTGAAGGGGTTTATCCGCAACAGCTGTGTGGTTAGGATGCCATTCTCGGTGCATATTACCGCACTTCCAGGTTCGGCGCCATTTTCTTAGTGACAAATTCTTAAGAGCAGCCTGTGCCCCAATGTTGGAACACTGAAAGATATGTATAAAAATAGTCCCAAGAGAGGGCAAAGTAGTGAACGACTCAGAGTATGACAGGTCAAGGGTAAGAATTGAATATATCAAATTTATTATGTCAACTTTAGAGTTAAAATCACAACAAAAGGGGGCCCCCAGCATATGGTGTGCCCTTCAATACAATTACACAAATGGGAAGACACAACATAAGACCACGGACTGACAAGCAAATAAGACAAACTAACAGCGTCTGGATGCCTGAGGAATTACAATGTCTAGGCCCCCTGTGGTGGTCTATTGTCTCCCTGTGCCGAGAAAAGTGAATGAATAGAGGTGGCTCCAGACACTCCAATGCCTTTAAGTTGGATAGCGGTGTGATGCTGTGAATGACCCCAGCTGGGGTATGTGAACAGGGCCGTCCCTGTGGAGCACACCGCTATTAACTGTGTAGGGGGAAGGAGACCAGCTGGGAAGGATCCCGGGTACTAGGTCACGTGACAACCCCTGTTGATTAGATGTAAAGGTGAATCCTTAGTGCTCTGGCTGAGGTGTCATGACCTGAGTAAATTCCATGGGCTGGAACGATGGGAGTGAGTCCTTGCCACTGGAGGAATAGGCTCTTAAGGGCCTTTTGTCTATGCAGTACCAGGGGCACCATACAGAACTGGACAGTTGTATGAGTATAGTGTCACACAATACATTGCAGAATGTACAACCACACCCCCAGAGTTATGGTTATGGATGTGTGTGGGGGAGGGGGGAAGTGTTGTATGGGGAATGGAGATTTCCCCTAGTGGCTGCTATACAAAACACCAGGTGCGACAGTCCTGACAGCAATAAAGGAGGCACAGTAGTCTGTTGATGTACCTAGAAAAACCAAGAGGGGGAGCCCACAGGGATTTGGCACAACACTGATCTCCAAAAAACACAGTGAAGTAATAAAATATTACAATTTATTGAATCAGGTTAAAATTGTATCACATATGGAAAGTGACTGTATGGTCACAAAACTTGATCACGATTTACACTAAAACATATATGAACCACCTAATACAGTATACTAATGTAGGAGTTGGCAAACCCTTAGGCATAAGATAGATCCTGATTGTCAGAGTTTGGCTCCATGTCCAACATGTTTTGGAGTTTTTAAATTATTTCATACTCCTTCCTCAGGGAAGACACTGTATATCGTGGTTCTGAAATATAATAGCATACAGTAAAAAAATCATAATGTATACAGTATATAATATCATGATACATACATGACAATTGTGATAGTGCCTATGTGTACAAAAACGGCAAAAACAGACTAATGATAGAGGATATGGGTCTGAGCCGACCAAGTAACAGTGCTCACCTCAACACATAAAAGAGGATGAAAAAGGTCAATTTCAATGATGATCAAAAGCAGGTCAAACAAAGAGATGACAAGGTTTCAAAAAAGAGTAGAGAATTAAGCAGAAGGTTCCAGATATGCTGGGATTGTTCAATGAGTGGGTCCCCGGGATCTAGGTCCACCTCACCCTTGGTTACCCAACACAGACTCCAAAGGAACTTGCTCCCACAAGAATCCAAAGAAAGGGCTAAATTGTCCCCATCACCGCGCCTGTGGAGAAGCAATGCAAATGGTGATTGAATTGATGGGTAAATGATGATATTGTTGTGCTTCATTATAACACTATGCATGGAGGGGTCACCTCTCGGTGTAAGATGCTGATCTATACTTACTGTACGGATAGATACTTCTGTTGATATGTATGTACCCCCAGAGTGCATGTGGGTGCCCAAAACAACCTGTAGGTAAATAACCATGTCAGTGAAACCCCATAAAAGTTTGTCCGATATAGCTAAGCATTGGACCGGGGAGGGAACCCAATGCACTTGTATAATTCAAAGGCTTACCCTTCAAAAGAAAGATGTGAGCATACTGAGTGGTATGTTGAAATGGTAGCAGCAGGAATGCTATCTAAATGTGCAGGTTTAAATAGGGGAGATCCCTCCCACCATGGGAGGGAACGCTCCCAACCAAAAATGATATTGCAATCGCCACTGGGGGGGACCAATCCGACCGCATGAATATGCGCGTCAGAGTGATTCTCCCCACCTATAGGGTCCACAGGGCTCAGGGGCGTGACAGCTGCCCCGATGATTCCCCGCCGGAATGGCGTCTCACGCCGCCACCCAGCCGACATGGAAACCATGTGGACGCAGCCGCATCCGACGTCACTCCGGCACCGGCGAGCACAGAGGCCGCCGATGGATGGAAAAACCGGAAGGTGCCAGACCCAGGGGGCGGCCACTGTAGGTGGGGTTGTATTATAATTAGGGGTGGGGCATTCATTTGTAGGTGTATCATAGCTGGAGAAGAAAAATGCATCATTCGAAGTGCGTTGCGGTGGAAGAAAGAAAGAAAGAAAGAAATGGGGAAGGAAGGAGGGACAGCAGGCCCAGATCCTATACCACAATAGCAATATGTGTATTCTAGAAAGTTTAACAATCAGCAGATAAAGATACTCCATACACCTGGTGTTCGCACTTCAATCATCCCGGCACCATGGTTGTTATGGTGTCAGGATGATTGAAGCTCTTTATTTCTGTCATTACATTGTAATATAAAATGAAATAGTTCAACTCAACATAATGCAGAATCAGTGGAGCCCTGAGCGTGTAACTTGCCACCAGATGCCATCAGGTGTCCTCAGCAGCCTGCCTCCTTACATGAGGGTGTCCCCAGCAGCGTGTCTCCTTACATCAGGGTGTCCTCAGCAAAGTGCCTCCTTACATCAAGGCGTCCCCAGCAGCGTGCCTTCTTACATCAGGTGTCCCCAGCTGTGTGCCTCCTTACATCAGGTGTGTCCCCAACAGAGTGCCTCCTTGCATCAAGGTATCCCCAGTGGAGTGCATCCTTACATCAGGTGACCCCAGCAGCATGCCTCCTTACATCAGGGTGTCTCCAGCAGAGTGCCTCCTTACATCAGGTATGTCCCAGCGGAGAGACCACTTTACATCAGGTGTGTCCCAGCAAAGTGCCCTCTTTACATCAGATGTGTCCCAGCGGAGTGCCCTCTTTACATCAGGTGTGTCTCAGAGAAGTGCCCTCTTTACATCAGGTGTGGTGTGTCCCAGCGGAGTGCCCTCTTTACATCAGGTGTGTCCCGGCAGAGTGCCCTCTTTACAACAGGTGTGTCCCAGCAAAGTGCCCTCTTTACATTAGGTGTGTCCCAGCGGAGTGCCCTCTTTACATCAGGTGTGTCCCAGCGGAGTGCCCTCTTTACATCAGGTGTGTCCCAGAGTAGTGCCCTCTTTACATCAGGTGTGGTGTGTCCCAGTGGAGTGCCCTTTTTACATCAGGTGTGTCTGTGGCCTGCTGATTTATTTGGCTTCCGCGCCATTTACTAGCACTGGAGGCAGGGAACAACCAAAAGGCAGAGCTTGGGTGGCAATGAAAGCGGCTGGCAATAGAAATTCTATTGGTAGCTGCTTTGCATTGCCACTGGGCTCCCCCTCTTGGTTTTTCCTCGCCGCTGGTCTCCAGTAAAATTGCGACGGAGACAGAGCCAGCGCCGACCGCAGACATTTCCCGGGAATCAACAAATCTAATCGTATATTAAGGGTGTGCTTCTGCGCTCCCACAGTCTCTCTATGTGCGTATGGTAGCTGGTGTGTGTCAGCTGCTCACACACGATGTGAATCCACAACATCAAACAAAATCTAAACACAGGTAAAAGGGGTGGAGCGCTAACACTTGTATACAATTTAAAATTCCATAGCAATAAAAGCATAAGAAGCGTAAAATCCAGAGCTGATAAGATCTAAGTGTGGTAAATTGATATTGCTCGTGGAGTTTTGCATGCGATCTGTTTTAAAAAGTGAGTGTTCCTGTTTTTATTTCTAATAAATGCTTGTTAAAACGTTATTTGCACCAAGAGAGGTTTTGTTTGTTGTCCCCATATACCCCCCTGAGATGACCCCAGAGAAATAGCTGATGGTATGTCCCCATATACCCCCCTGAGATGACCCCAGAGAAATAGCTGATGGTATGGAGCTTATATGAGTAGAGAAGGAAGCAAGAGGAAGGAATAGGAGACCTAGGACCCCTAGTGATGGAACTGGTCCCTTACCACACAAATACCTTTATGTGCTTTTGTTTAGCACACTCCAGGTGAGAGGCTTGAGCACCTAGAAGTGATATCACAGATGAAACGTCACCATATAATATGCCCTGCTAACATCACTTAAGCACCTATAAAGAAAGGCACAAGATATTTTTAAGAAGAAAGTCACAACCCGAAGGATCTGTTTTATGAATGCTCTTATAGACTATTAATACAGAAGTTTTACCTGCCCCTTTTTTTTTTTATTTTATATCTGGACTTGCTAAATGTTTCATATGTATGATCTGATGTTGCACAGCTTGGGTTGATTGATGTGGTATATGCTGGTCCAGCCTTGAGACGTATAACGATATACCACTAAGCAGTATTTATATATACTTTAATATCAATTTACCACACTTAGATCTTATCATCTCAGGATTTTACGCTTGTTATGCTTTTATTGCTATGGAATTTTAAATTATATACAAGTGTTAGCGCTCCACCGCTTTTACCTGTGTTTAGATTTCCCGGGCATCAGTTAGACCGGGAAAAAGGTCTAAATCCAGGGAAAATTCTGAAGTGTTGGCAAGTATGCTGGTCATTAGTGTGCGTCACTATTATGTCAGGTTTCTGCAGCAAGGAGACCAGACACGTAGCTACACGAGATAACTAAGACCAAACAAACAAGTATATATCCTTAAGCCCGAGTTCACAATTGTGCAATCTCAGAGATCGCATGTGATTCACACCACATGCGATCTCTGAGCAATGCGAGTTCAGCCATAGAGAACACAGTTGCATGTCTGAACTCGCATTAGATTCGCATAAAGAAAGGTGCAGGGACCTTTTTTTCCCGCAGTGGAATCGCATCACATGGGTGTTCTCACCCATTCAATCTGATTCATGTGCGAGTTCACAGTTCGCACTGCGATCTGTGAACAAAACTGGGGGTGCGATCTGTGAACAAAACTGGGGGGTGCGATCTGTGAACAAAACTGGGGGTGTAATTAACTTTGTAATGACACACGCAGCAGTTCACAGAAGGCAGTGTGAACTGCCTGTGGGAAGAATACGATGTGGAAACCGGCTCTGTAATCACGCCGATTCCCGCATCGCGCATATGTGAACTGGGGCTGAAAATTAGATTTATTAACAGTGAACACAGCAATAAGCAAACACAGCAAACAGTGAACATAAACAAACAAACAAGAACCAAGGTAGCTAGGGAGAGGGAGGAACAGCCTTAAATAGCCACCTAGTGGCTGAACACAGGTGTGGCTGATTATCACAGCCTGATGGCTTCTGGGAGACACCTGCTGGTGAACACTGGAGCTGCAGCAAATAGCACAGAGCAGCACAGTGCCACCAGCAGGTGAACTCAATCCTAACAGCCGCCTAGTCTCTGAAGGATGCTCTGCTTCACTATGTCACAGCACATGTTGGCATTTATGGTTCCCTCAATGAACTGTAGCTCCCCAATGTCGGCAGCACTCATGCAGCCCCAGACTATGACACTCCCACCACCATGCTTGACTGTAGGCAAGACATACTTGTCTTTCTACTCCTCACCTAGTTGCCGCCACACACGCTTGACACCGTCTGAACCAAATAAGTTTATCTCTGTCTCATTAGACCACAGGATATGGTTCCAGTAATTCATGTCCTTAGTCTGCCTGTCTTCAGCAAACTGTTTGCAGGTTTTCTTGTGCATTATCTTTAGAAGAGGCTTCTTTCAGGGACCACAGCCGTGCAGACCAAATTGATGCAATGTGCGGAATATGGTCTGAGCACTGACAAACTGACCCCCCACCCCATTCAACCTCCGCAGCAATACTGGCAGCGCTCATCCGTCTATTTCCCAAAGACAACCTCTGAATATGACGCTGAGCACGTGCACTCAACTTCTTTGGTTGGCCTATTCTGAGTGGAACCTATCCTGTTAAACTGCCGTATGGTCTTGGCCAACGTGCTGCAGCTCAGTTTCAGGGTCTTGACAATCTTTTTATAGCCTAGGGGATCTGCTGCGTGGAAGAAAATTGTGGTAATGCTGGGGGGGGGGGGGGGAGAGATTCACGGGGTGTGGGGTTATGTGATTTTTCACGTGCAAATTGTCGGGCCAATGGCTGGTGTTAGCGATTCAATTATCATGGCGCCATGGTTGATATGGTGTCAGGATGATTGGAGTGCCTTATTTCTATTATTACATTGTAAAGTAAAATTAAATAGTTCAACTCACCATAATGTAGAATCAGTGGGAGCCCTGAGCGTGTCACTTGCCACCGTTGCCTATCGCCAGATGCAGCTTGTCACTTGCCACGCTGCCTGCCATCAGATGTGGATTGTCACTTGCCATGTCGCCAGCCACCAGATGCAGCTTGTCACTTGCCACTTCACCTGCCACCAGATGCAGCTTCTCACTTGCCACCAGATGAGGATTGCCACGTCGCCAGTCACCAGATGTGGATTGTCACTTGCCCCCTGCCACCAGATGTTGATTGTAACTTGCCACGCTGCCTGCCACCATATGTGGATTGTCACTTCATTGGTGGCAGGCCTCTGTGCAGTGGTGGGTTCCAATTCAGGGCAGTAGAGTTAGATGCACCTCCAACATAGAAGCCTTGATAGAGCACCTGCTAGGAGAACGGTGAGCGGGGAGAGATGATGTCATCTCTCTGCTTCCCACCTCACCTCCGACATTGAAGCTGCCCCGCTATGAGGGCGGAAGAGTGGAGAATCAGGATGGGCAGAGAGTGATGATGTCATCTCTCTGCTCCCCGCTCACCTCCGACATTGCAGCTGCCCCACTGTGAGGGCAGAGAAGCGGGGCGGGCAGAGAGAGAGATGTCATCTCTCTGCTCCTCGCTGCACATGTGACAGCACAGCCTTCGCAGCCCGACTGCAGAGAGGCTACAGTCCTCCGCACCACTATTGACGTCATCCCTTCCATGCTGTGCTCCACAAATGCTTCAAGCTTCACTTTCTGATCGCTCTACTGCAGAGTAGTCTTCCTGGTCACGATTGCAGACTCACAGCTGTGAGAGCTGGTGGTGCAGAGCATGGTCTATGTGGGCAGCTTTACCCCGGATGCCTGCATGTGAGTTGCTAAATGTTGTGCCTTCATTAAATGTGACCATATTGCTACAATTAGAGGTGCCTAACTTCTCTTTAAGGCCTCATGCACATAGGATGTTAAAAAAAAAGTTCTATAAACGTCAGTAGCTTTGCAGTGAGTTTTCCGCTTTTTTTAGCGTTCCACGGTAGCGTTTGTGAGCGTTTGTGAGCGTTTTTGAGCAGTGGGCGTTTTTTTTTTCAATGGACCAAAAATCTCCAAAAACATTGGTGAGCTGCGTTTTTGAGCGTTTTTTTAGCATTTTTGAGCAGTAGCATTTTTTTTTCTGTCAGTGGATCTAAAACGTCCAAAATCGTGAGCAGCATTTTTGCACGTTATTGCTTGTTATTGAGCGTTTGAGCATTTTTACAGCTCAAGAGCCCATTAGTCTTGTTTTTTTTTTACAGCTCAAAAACACCCCAGCTAAAAATGTTCTGTGTGCATGAGGCCTCATACTCTGTAGTTCCTGCTGGATTTTGCTTCTAATCCCCTTGTGGAGGCTGCCATTTGTGGATGGACATTTTATGGTTACACAACCTATCACATTGCTATAATCTTTTTAAGGAAGGACTTATGAATAAATGGCTGTGGAATGAATCATCTGAGTTTCCATTATTTCTTATGGGGAAAATCGCTTTGATATACAATTGCTTTGAATTACAAGCATGTTTGCGGAACAAATTATGCTTGAAATCCAAGGTTTTACTGTATATAAATATATATTTACTAATTGTATACAGTATTTGTTTTGCAAATACATTTTTTAAATGATGAAGCACTCCAAAAATGCTTTTGGTTAGCTAAATAGATAGCAACTGTCTCAAACAAATTGTCGACAGAGCAATCATTGTTCTGATGCCTTAAGTTTTTATGTACAGTATCTCACAAAAGTGAGTATACTCCTTACATTTTTGTAAATATTTTATTATATCACTTCATGTGACAACACTGAAGAAATGACACTTTGCTACAATGTAAAGTAGTGAGTGTACAGCTTGTATAACAGTGTAAATTTGCTGTCCTCTCAAAATAACTCAACCCACAGTCATTAATATCTAAACCGCTGGCAACAAAATTGAGTACACCCCTAAGTGACAATTACCAAATTGGGCCCAATTATCTATTTTCCCTCCCCGGTGTCATGACTCGTTAGTGTTACAAGGCGACTCATGGCAAAAAACTCTCTGATGATATGAAAAAAAGAATTGTTGCTTTACATAAAGATGGCCTAGGCTATAAGAAGATTACCAAGACCCTGAAACTGAGCTGCAGCACGGTGGCCAAAACCATACAGCGGTTCATCAGGACAGGTTCCAGTCAGAACAGGCCTTGCCACGGTGAACCAAAGAAGCTGCAGCACGGTGGCCAAGACCATACAGTGGTTTAACAGGACAGGTTCCACTCAGAGCAGGCCACGTCGTGGTCGACCAACAAAGTTGAGTGCACGTGCTCAGCGTCATATCCAGAGGTTGTCTTTGGGAAATAGACTTATGAGTGCTGCCAGCATTTCTGCAAAGTTTGAGGGGAGGGGGGGTCAGCTTGTCAGTGCTCAGACCATACGCTGCACACTGCATCAAATTGGTCTGCATGGCTGTCATCCCAGAAGGATTGCCTCTTCTAAAGATGATGCACAAGAAAGCCTGCAAACAGTTTACTGAAGACAAGCAGACTAAGGACATGAATTACTGATAAAGTAAAGTAAAGATAAACTTATTTGGTTCAGATGGTGTCAAGCGTGTGTGGCGGCAACCAGGTGAGGAGTACAAAGACAAGTGTGTCTTGCCTACAGCCAAGCATGGTGGTGGGAGTGTCATGGTCTGGTGCTGCATGAGTGCTACCGGCTCTGGGGAGCTACAGTTCATTGAGGGAACCATGAATGCCAACATGTACTGTGACATACTGAAGCAGAGCATGGTACTCTCCCTTCGGAGACTGGGATGCAGAGAAGTATTCCAACATGATAACAACCCGAAACACACCTCCAAGATGACCACTGCCTTGCTAAAGAAACTGAGGGTAAAGGTGATGGACTGGCCAAGCATGTCGCCAGACCTAAACCCTATTGAGTGTCTGTGGGGCATCCTCAAACGTAAGGTGGAAGGTCTAAAATCCACCAGCTTCGTGATGTTGTCATGGAGGAGAGGAAGAGGACTCCAGTGGCAACCTGTGAAGCTCTGGTGAACTCCATGTCCAAGAGGGTTAAGGCAGTGCTGGAAATTAAGGGCGACCACACAAAATATTGACACTTTGGGCCCAATTTGGACATTTTCACTTAGGGGTGTACTCACTTTTGTTGCCAGCAGTTTAGACATTAATGGCTGTGTGTTGAGTTATTTATTTACACTGTTATACAAGCTGTACACTCACTACTTTACATTGTAGCAAAGTGTCATTTCTTGAGTGTTGTCACATGAAAAGATATAATAAAATATTTACAAAAATGTGAGGGTTGCACTCACTTTTGTGAGATACTGTATATTCTGCTTGATTTATTAATCTTCGTAAATGGAAGACTTGTTTTTTTTTTTCATATACTATATAATATTTACATGTACAATGTAAAAAAATATATAATAGTATTTTTTTTATATTTTATAGTTTTCACTAAAAGTAATAGCAAATATACAGTATCTCACAAAAGTGAGTACACCCCTCACATTTTTGTAAATGTTTTATTCTATCTTTTCATGTGACAACACTGAGGAAATGACACTTTGCTACAATGTAAAGTAGTGAGTACACAGCTTGTATAACAGTGTAACTGTGATGTCCCCTGAAAATAACTCAACACACAGCCATTAATGTCTAACACAGTGAGCGCACTCACAATACTTGTTCTCGTGGCCACCGTCAGGTGACGGCGTTTCGCGATAACGAGCCAAGTTGCCGCCGTCAAGCCATGGCAGGCGGTCGGCAACTGGTTAATCAAAACAGTCTTGAACATTTACTTCCTTGAATTCCTTGACACATATTCACTTTGCCCTGTGAATAGGCACTGCTGTGTCACGCACTTCACAGAGCCTGCCTTCTGAATTACAGAGGTGCTGAGAGGAGGAGTTTCAGGAGGTGCAGTCAGTACAGGAATTACTGCTTCCAGGCAGCAAGGTATCATGGGATATGTAGTCCTTTGAAAATGAAAGCAAATAGCAGAGGAGAAGCTGGAAAGCATGCAGGGAATGCAGGAAATTGTGGAAAGAGACGGCCAGCAAACAGGCAGCACTCACAACATCAAAGGGTTTTTTTCAAGAAAGCTTATATTGAATTTTCAAAAATAACTATTGTTTGTATTGCTGTTGCAATGCTGGTGTAATAAACTGTTTGCTGTGACTATGGGTTTTCTTTAACTTACTTTTGTTTGATCTTAATGCGTGTTTATGGGCGGTTTCAAAACATTTTCTCTTCCAAGGCAAGTCTATGGGAATTGAAAAGCAGCAGTAGGTCAAAAGGAGTTTCCCTGCAGGTCAAACACACCTGTAATGAATTTTGAATGAAGTGTCTCAAAATGATGTCAATAGCAGACTGCATTTGCAGCCAAAAGTCTAACAACACTCACCCCAAATGTTTTCCAAGCCTGGACTTATTGTAAAGGACAAGGAAAAGTAGTTAGCACTTCTGCCTAGCAGCCCTACTGTCATCAGTTCAAATCCCAACCATGGTCCTACATGTACAGAGTTTGCATGTCCTCTCTGTGTCTGCGTGGGTTTCCTCCCACACTCCAAAGACATGCTAATAGGTTATTTGGCTCCTGTCTAAATTGGCCCTAGTATGGGTATGCATGTGAATTAGGGACCTTCAATTTTAAGCTCCTTGAAGGTAGTGTGACTGATGTGAATGTACAATATATACAGTATATACTGTATGTAAAGCACTACATAAACTGATGACATTATATAAGTACCTGTAATAAATAAAATAAAGCACTGACCCATTGTAAGGCTTCTCCCACAGTTTCTCATGTGTCATGTTACATACTAGTGGTCTCATATCTGGCATGATGCATTTGACAAGCAGCTCTATAAACTTCTTCAATGCCAAAAGAGACTGCCAGCAGCCCGCTTCATGTTTTGGGTGGTGCGTTGTATCTAAAGCCCAACACTCTGCTAATCAAATGCTCATCCCCATATTCTGATTTTTTGTTTAATGACTTCCAGAACATAAGGCAGCTACTGGTACATTCACATAGTTAACCTTGGTGTGCCATTAAAATCCATCTCTAGGCATACACAAACCTCTCTCTCATCTCTGTCTCCCAAGCCCTGCCCACCTATGCATAAAAATACATTCTGAAGCTTGGTTTTACTTAGTTGGCTGTCTGTGTGTCCAGATGTGGAGACCAGTCTATGCCTATGCCAAACAGTCCACTATTCATAACATCATCACTAGAGTTGAGCGAACAGCTGGACGTTCGGGTGGTCCGGACGAACTTTGGGAAAAAGTCCGGGTTCGGCACCGAACGTTGCCCGAATGTTATCCCGGACACCGGACCCCATTGAAGTCAATGGGGACCCGAACTTTTAGGCACAAAAATGGCTGTAACAATGTCCTGGCAAGTGCTAGAGGGCTGCAAAAGGAAGTAAAATGGGGGTAAGTGTAGGGCAAGTGCCCTACAAAAAAATGGGGATAGGGAAAATAAATTAAAATCAAATAAAAAAATGGGAAGGGGGGGTGGATTTGGAATAGGAGCCTAGAGGTTGACTAGGCCATGACCATGGCAGTGTAGGTGGAAGTGGCGGTGGTCGAAGAGGAGAAGGAGGTAGCCAACATGGTTTTTTTTTTGTTTGTTTGTTTATAATTGGGGTAGCCCCCATAATATTGAGGCCTATTCAAAAAAACAAGCATATGAATGGCTGTGTGAGCTCGGTCTAAATGCTTATTCTGCACAAGGTACAGACAAGTCTTGTGGGATCCATGCCTGATTAAAGGTTAGCTTGTCCACATTGGCTGTGGACAAACGGCTCCGCTTGTCTGTGATAACGCCCCCTGCCGTGCTAAACACACGTTCCAACAATACACTGGCTGCAGGGCAGGCCAGCACCTCCAAGGCATAAACGGCAAGCTCAGGCCATGTGGCCAATTTGGAGACCCAGAAGTTGAATGGGGCAGACCCATCAGTCAGTACGTGTAGGCGTGTGCACACATACTCTTGCAACATGTTGCTGAAATGCTGCCTCCTGCTAAGTCGTTGTCTATCGGCTGGTGGTGCTGTTTGTTGTGGCGGGCTGCTAACAAAGCTTTGCCACATTTCGGCCATGCTAACCCTGCCTTCTGAGGTGCTGGCGGTGGCACAGCTGCGTTGGTGGCCTCTTCCTCCTCCTCCTCTGCTTTCGCCTTATGCTTCCACTGAGCCCCCAGTGTAATTTGGGAATGCCCTCAGCAGCGCCTCTACCAGTGTGCGCTTGTAGTCGCGCATCTTCCTCTCACGCTCCAGTGAGGGAATTAAGGACGGCACGTTGTCCTTGTAATGGGGATCCAGCAGGGTGGCCATCCAGGATTCAGAAGAAGTTACAATGTGGGCAACTCGACTGTCGTTGCGCAGGCACTGCAGCATGTAGTCGGCCATGTGTGCCAGGCTGCCCACAGGCAAAGACAAGCTGTCCTCTGTGGGAGGTATATCATCGGTGTCCTCTGTATCCCCCCAGCCACGCTCCAGTGATGCCCACGAGCTGCGTTGGGTGCAACCCTGCTGCAATTTCTCCTCCTCATCTTCCTCGTCCTCCTCGTCCTCCAGAACTGTGCCCTGACCTCCGAGCCACTTGCGAATGACTGGCCTGATAACCGTGGAAATGACCCCTCTTCCTCCTCCTCCTCCTCATCCTCCTGTGCCACATCCTCTTCCATCATGGCCCGAAGTGTTTTTTCAAGGAGACATAGAAGTGGTATAGTAACGCTGAGAACAGCGTCATCGGCACTGACCATGTTGGTGCAGTACTCAAAACACCGCAATACGCTACACAGGTCTCGCATTGAGGTCCCCTCATTGGTGGTGAAGTGTTGCTGTTCTGCAGAGTGACTGACCCGTGCATGCTGCAGCTGAAACTCCACTATTGCCTGCTGCTGCTCGCACAGTCTCTCCAGCATGTGCAAGGTGGAGTTCCACCTTGTGGGCACGTCGCATATGAGGCGGTGAGCGGGAAGGCCGAAGTTCCGCTGCAGCGCAGACAGGCGAGCAGCAGCAGGGTGAGAACGCCGAAAGTGTGCACAGACAGCCCGCACTTTATGCAGCAGCTCTGACATATCCGAGTAGTTTTTTAAAAAATTCTGTACCACCAAATTCAGCACATGCGCCAGGCAAGGGATGTGCGTCAAACCGGCTCGGCCCAGAGCCGCTACCAGATTTCAGCCATTGTCGCACACAACCAGGCCGGGCTTGAGGCTCTGTGGCAACCACCACTCATTGGTCTGTTGTTCAATGCCCGTCCACAGCTCCTGCGCAGTGTGGGGTTTATCCCACAAACATATCAGTTTTAAAACAGCCTGCTGTCTTTTCCCCCTGGATGTGCTGATGTTGGTGGTGAAGGTGTTACGCTGAGCGGATGAGTAGGTGGTCGAGGAGGAGGAAGCGCAGTAGGAGGAGGAGGCAACAGGAGGCAAAGAAAAATGGCCTGCAATCCTCGGTGGTGGAAGGACATGCGCCAAATGGCTACCCGGCTCAAGCCCACCCACCACTACATTTGCCCAGTGTGCAGTTAGCGAGATATAGCGTCCCTGTCCGTGCTTACTGGTCCATGTATCAGTGGTTATGTGGACCTTGCCACTGATGGCGTTGCGCAGTGCACACTTGATCTTGTCCCCGACTTGTTTGTGTAGGGAAGGGATGGCTCGTCTGGAAAAGTAGTGGCGGCTGGGTACCACGTACTGTGGGACAGCCACCGCCATCAGGTTTTTGAAACTGTCGGTGTCCACCAGACGGAATGACAGCATTTCAAAGGCCAGGAATTTTGAAATGCTGGCATTCAGGGCCAGGGATCGCGGGTGGGTAGGGGGGTCTTCCTCTTTCTCTCCAGTGTTTGGGAGATGGACAGCTGCAAGCTTCCATGGGACCATGTGGAAATGCTTGGAGACGGTGGCGGACATGGTGGCGTTGCTGTCATATCGTCTGTTTGCTGGGTGGCAGGTGACACTGTCACTGTAGAGGTGGAGGAAGAGGCCGAGGAAGCAGCAGAAGAGGAAGCAGGAGGAGGCCGAGACCTTTCTTGGATTTTGAGATAATTATTCCAATGCAGCTTGTGCCTTGAATTTAGGTGCCTGGTCATGGGGGTTGTGCTCAGGTTGAGAACATTTATGCCCTGGCTCAGGCTATCATTGCACAGCTTGCAAACCACTCGTGTCTTGTCGTCAGCACATTATCTGAAGAACTGCCACGTGGGGGAACGCCTTTGAGCTGCCTTTGGTGTGCTAGGTCCCTGGGTGCGTGGCTAGTAGCAGGCCTACTGTCTAGGGGACGCTCGCTCCGCTTTTGCAACCTGCTTCCTCTTTTGCTGTGCTGGTGCCTCTGTGCAACCACCACCTCTTCCTCCAAACTCCACACGTCACTCGCATGACCCTCATTCCATGTGGGGTCTAGGATCTCATCATCCTCCACATCATCTTCCACCCACCCTTCACCACTGCCCTCCTTGTCGGTCTGCACACTGAGGCAAGCTGCATCAGTTGGCACTTGTGTTTCGTCATCATCAGAAATGTGCTGCGCTGGTGTTTCCATGTCCTCATCCTGCAACAGAAGTGGTTGGGCATCGGTGCACGCAATGTCTTCCACTTCTGGGGCAGCGCTATGTGGATGGCCCACGGAAAGCACACCAGGAGAGTCATCAAAAAGCATAAGAGTCTCTTGCAGGACTTGGGACTCAGACTGCTTGGCTAATTTACAAGGGGCTGAGGTGAAAGACAGATGGCCATGGGGTTCAGGTGCCAACTCTGAGCTTTCATCAAGGGACCGGGAGGGAGACAATGTGAAGGAACTGGAGGCATTGTCAGCCACCCAATCTACTATCGCCTGTACTTGTTCTGGCCTCACCAATCGTTGAGGGGCATTCGGGCCTACCATATACCGGTGAAGGTTCTGTTGGCTACCTGAGGAAGGTGTTTCCCTTGTGCGTGTAGCTGGCACACCTCGACCACGCCCTCTCCTTCCAACAGGAGGTTCACCAATACCACCAACACCAGAAGCACCAGCATCACCAGCAGCACCATGACCACGTCCCTTATTTGCTCTCCTCATTGGGCCCGGAAATGTATTATGTAGCCCTATGTAAGTATTTATTAATACCAAT
>BLSH010537909.1:1412093-1434328 GCA_018402905.1 Glandirana rugosa | reverse complement strand
AGGGCCAGGACGATGACATGAGACGGAGACGGTAGCCCCCCTCCCCTTACACTATGTACAGTCTAAACAGACACCCCCTCCTCCCTCAGCACACACTCTGTGCCCCTCCTCCATCTACAATAGAATACACTGCAGAGTTCAGCTTCGACCTTAGCTCGGCGTGTTCCTCCTCCGGTCTGTGTACCTGTAGGCAGCCGAGGAGCCGAGGAGGGAGGGGGAGGTGGCTTTGGCTCCAGTCCGCTCTGCTGTGAGACAGCGGGGACAGCAGGACACGATGCACGGATGTTGCTGCCAGTGTCCCTGCTGAAGGAAGTCTCCTGGGTGCGGCGCGCACCCCACTTGCGATGCCACAGCCTCAAGGCAGTGTCTTCACGCTGAAGCCCTCTCTCTCTGCCCTGCATGTGGCAGAGGCAGAGTACAGTAGCAGGACCGGGATTAGATTTAGAAGAGGGGAGCGGGTAATGTTGACGGCGCAGGGCTGGCTGCCAGCACTAGGAAAAGCACCTGGTGGAAGATGCCTGGATTTGGCGCCCCCCTCTCCTGGCGCCCCCAGGCAGCCGCCTGGACTGCCTTATGCTGGCGCCGGCCTTGCCTATATATATCACAGGTCCAGGGATTTTGGCGACAAGGAGAAGGGACAATTTGGAAAGGAGGTCTGGAGTGAATGGGGGAGGCATATAAACATTGACCAGAGTAAGCGACAGTGAGTATGACAAAATTGCCACCTGGGTCCATTTTTACAGAAAGAATTTCAGCTGGTAGGGATTTGGCCAACAAAAAGGAGACCCCTCTGGAGTATGTGGTGTGGGTGGCATGATAAGAGCAGGTCAGCCATGCTCGTTTAAGTGATCGTAGCCTCTCCTTAACCAGGTGCGTCTCCTGAAGACAAGCAATGTGTGGTTGGTGTCGCTTAAGGAATGAGAAAATCAAGGACCGCTTGTGATGGCAAGTTTGCCCCTCTTACATTCCAGGAAATGATTTTAAGTGGCTTAGCCATCTACCACATACAGATTACAACCTATACCATAAGGATCTTTTCGAAAAGCAGCATTATAGAAATCAAGCCAGATAAGAAACTTTTGATGTAGCCATGTACAGTCTAGGAAAACAATAAGTACTGCTTGTAAAAAAAGAAAAAAAAATAGTAGTTTATCAAAAAACAATGAACCACGAAGGGCCCATGGTATGGCAACCATACCCTCCCCCACCCAACCCGCCCTGCTCAGCCATCCCCAACTTAGTGAGCTTGGATCCCAAACCAACCAGAAGTTCAAAAGAAAAAAAAACAGACAAAAAACAACATAAGTTGGTTTCTTTTTTTCTATGCCTACAACAACTCGCAGTATGGAGAGTGCAGGAGCAGCTAAGCACTCAGCCAAGTCCTCTGCTAAACCCTCAGCACAGAGGATGCAGACGGATATGCCTGTGAAGGTAAGGATGGGGAAACTCCGGATACAGATGGAGTCAGTGTGGATAGCAGGCCCTTAATCTCCCTACAAACAATTATAGGGGAAAAGTAGCCCTTCAGGGTGGGCCTGCGCGATCTCTGGAGCAATCTATGCAGCACATATCTGAGGCTCAAACCGTAGTATCTCCGACCATACAAACTGTTGCTGAGCTCTCTACTTATAGCACTCATTGAACTGGGAGTATCCAAATGGAAGACATCCCTGAACGTACTATGCGTGATCTTTTTTAAATTATGCAGCAATGTTCTGCATCCCTGGCGATGCTCTCCGGTCAAGCACAGGCAGTGAGTGGAGAAGTTACGTTGATCCGCCAGGATCTGCAAAATTTGTGGGAGCACACAGCTCTGTGTCACCATTTAAAGCTGAAGTCAAAGTAGTTAAAAACCAGGCTAATGATAACACCGCAAAAAAAGAAGAACTTGTGAACTGATTACGCACAAATAACGGTCGGGTGGTGGGCTTGCCCGAAAAAGTCGAAGGAAATGATCCATGTGCGTTTGCAGAATGCTGGATTTAGGATTCTTTTGGTAGAGCCAATTTCTTTGCACTTTTTGCCAGAGAGCGTGCCCACCGGGTCCCTATGCACCTGCTTCCAGTGGGTAGCGCCTCTAGAGCTTTTCTTATTCGGTTTTTGAATTCCAGTGACAAAGAAAACATGCCGCAGAGGGCTAGAGCTATGAAGGAAATTAGTTATAATGGCTCAAAAATCATGTGCGAAATGAAGAAGCGGATGCAGAAACTGAATCTTCGATATTCTATGTTATATCCAACTCGCCTACGGGTGGTTTATGATGGCCAAGCAACTTTTTTGGATTCCCCCCAGGCTGGTCAGGAATGGCTTGACAAACATTTTTCTAGTTGATGTTAGGACTAATTTGAAGGGAAGGGAATGCTCTTCCCTCTTTTTTTTTTGCTTGTTTTTTTTTCACTGCTAGTTTAGGAACCCCCAATGGTGCAGATCTTTTTGTTGTGTTTTTTTTTCTCTATCCCTCCACAATTTTTCCTCCAATATCTCATTTATTTTACTTCTTCTACAGATATGGGGACTGTGGACTATACTTACTGTGCAATATACAGTCAGGTCCATAAATATTGGGACATCAACACAATTCTAATCTTTTTGGCTCTATATACCACCACAATGGATTTGAAATGAAATGAGCAAGATGTGCTTTAACTGCAGACTTTCAGCTTTAATTTGAGGGTATTTACATAAAAATCAGGTGAACGGTATAGGAATGACAACAATTTGTATATGTGCCTCCTGCTTTTTAAGAGACCAAAAGTAATGGGACAATTGGCTGCTCAGCTGTTCCATGGCCAGGTGTGTGTTATTCCCTCATTATCCCATTTACAAGGAGCAGATAAAAGGTCCAGAGTTAATTTCAAGTGTGCTATTCGCATTTGGCATCTGTTGCTGTCAAATCTCAATATGAGATCCAAAGAGCTATCACTATCAGTGAAGCAAGTCATCATTAGGCTGAAAAAAACAAAACAAACCCATCAGAGAGATAGCAAAAACATTAGGTGTGGCCAAATCAACTATTTGGAACATCCTTAAAAAGAAAGAATGCATTGGTGAGATCAGCAACACCAAAAGACCCGGAAGACCACAGAAAACAACTGTGGTGGATGACCGAAGAATTCTTTCCCTGGTGAAGAAAACACCCTTCACAACAGTTGGCCAGATCAAGAACACTCTCCAGGAGGTAGGTGAATGTGTGTCAAAGTCAACAATCAAGAGAAGACTTCACCAGAGTGAATACAGAGGGTTCACCACAAGATGTAAACCATTGGCGAGCCTCAAAAACAGGAAGGCCAGATTAGAGTTTGCCAAACATCTAAAAAAGCCTTCACAGTTCTGGAACAACATCCTATGGACAGATGAGACTAAGATCAACTTGTACCAGAGTGATGGGAAGAGAAGAGTATGGAGAAGGAAAGGAATTGCTCATCAGTGAAGCATGGTGGTGGTAGTGTCATGGCGTGGACATGTATGGCTGCCAATGGGACTGGTTCTCTTGTATTTATTGATGATGTGACTGCTGACAAAAGCAGCAGGATGAATTCTGAAGTGTTTCGGGCAATATTATCTGCTCATATTCAGCCAAATGCTTCAGAACTCATTGGACGGCACTTCACAGTGCAGATGGACAATGACCCGAAGCATACTGCAAAAGCAACCAAAGAGTTTTTTAAGGGAAAGAAGTGGAATGTTATGCAATGGCCAAGTCAATCACCTGACCTGAATCCGACTGAGCATGCATTTCACTTGCTGAAGACAAAACTGAAGGGAAAATGCCCCAAGAACAAGCAGGAACTGAAGACATTTGCAGTAGAGGCCTGGCAGAGCATCTCCAGGGATGGAACCCAGCGTCTGGGGATGTCTATGCGTTCCAGACTTCAGGCTGTAATTGAATGCAAAGGCTTTGCAACCAAGTATTAAAAAGTGAAAGTTTGATTTATGATTGTTAATCTCTCCCATTACTTTTGGTCCCTTAAAAATTGGGAGGCACATATACAAACTGTTGTAATTCCTACACCGTTCACTTGATTTGGATGTAAATACCCTCAAATTAAAGCTGAAAGTCTGCAGTTAAAGCACATTTTGTTCATTTCATTTCAAATCCATTGTGGTGGTGTATAGAGCCAAAAAGATTAGAATTGTGTTGATGTCCCAATATTTATGGACCTGACTGTAGCAAAAAGTTTCAATATGGTTTTGATGGGTGGTTATGGGGTATGGGCAATTCTTTTTGCAATTTTTTAAATTTTAATTGGTGATGGCTAAGCAGTATATACATATTATTTCTTGGAATGTTTGGGCTATGAACCATATCTGAAAAGAAATGCTGTTTTTGACTAGATAACTCCATTCCGTCCATCAGTTGTTTGCCTGCAGGAGACCCATGACACTGGTAATACGATTAAATGGTTCCAACGAAGGGGGATTAGGGAAGGTCACCATTCTGTTTTTTCATCCTAATCCCGGGGTGGGGGGGTCTCTATACTAATTTATAATGATATATCGTTCTCCTGCATCAGGACTCTAGTGGACGTGAATGACAAATTTATTTTTCTTCAGTGTCAGATATTTAATTTTGAATTGATTATTGCTGCCATTTATATCCCTCCTCCATATAATCCTGAGGTTCTTCTTCAGCTTATGTTATTTGTAAAGGCCTCTTCCTCACTTCGAGTTTTGGTGACCGGGTATTTTAATGTGATTAACCCAGAGCAGGACAGATTTTTACCTCCACGCTCCTTACTTATAGATGGACTCTCTTCTGTAGGGAGGCTCTGTAGGGAACTAGGGCTTTATGCTATGTGGCGGAGTTTACATCCAACAGAAAACTCATATACGTGCCCCTCAAAAACATTTGGCTCGTGATGAAGAATCGATTTGTGTGGTTATAAAGCCAAGGGGTATTTCTGATCCCCTGTAATATTTACTATTGCCCTCAGCATTCAAAGGCTAATATCCCTTGGCATCTAAATCTATTCTGGTTGGATTTATTTCCTCAGGAAGGATCCCTAGTGGACTACCTGGGGATGTTTATTATGCAGAATGTAGGATCAGCACTTATGAGGATAGTGTGGGATACACTAAAGGCCTAATTGAGAGGACACTTCACTTAGAGAGCTTGAACAGGTCAAGGGGGAGGTATTAGCGGCTGAGGCTAGATTTACTATGGACAATAGTTTAAAAAATAAAACAACCTGGGAAACTTTACAGACTAAGTTAAGTTCATTGCTGGTAGACACGGCCGAAATAAACAATTCTTTTAGAAACAGCAGACCTGGGCAGAAGGGGAGAAAGCAGGTAAGATCTTAGCTCAAGTTGTTCGCGCACAATCTGGCCTTACATCTGTAACGGCAGTGAGGGACCAGGAGGGGCAGGTACATACCAACACAGGAGATATTTTGTATTTTATTTTTCTTCTTTTTATCAGGAACAATATACATCACAAGCTTATTATACCTCTTCTGATTTGACCGCTTATCTCTCCCAAAGTTACTTAAAGAAGATCAGGAAATGCTCAATGCCCTCTTGACCCAATTGGAACTGGAGGCCTGCGTACACCAGGGGTATGGGGTAGTCCAATTGAAATCTATAAAAAGTATGGGGAAGTGTTGCTACCTGCCCTGCTTAAAACGTTTAACTCAGCTCTGGCGTCTTTCGGACTCAATGTCCGAAGCTGTAATTATGGCTATCCTGAAAAAAGATAAGGACCCATTATACTCAGAGTCATACCGGCCTATTTCTTTGTTATCAACAGATATGAAGATATTGGCCAAGGTGTTGGCTAATAGATTGAAAAAGGTGATAATATGCATTATTCATCCTGATCAAGCTGGTTTAATCTCTAATACGTCAACAGCTGTTAATGTTAGGCGAGCTTACCTTAATATGCAGATTCCAGAAAATAATCATACGGATTGGGCCTTCTTGCCATTTGATGCCATTAAGGCTTTTGATAGTGTAGAATGGCTCTATCTTTGGGCCGTTCTGGAGAAAATTGGTCTTGTGCCACATTTTGCAAATGGGTTCAACTATTATACTCTGGCCCTAGGGACTTGATTAGGGTTAATGGTGTACAGTCTTCCGTTTTTGAGCTATTCCGTGGCACAAGGCAGGGATGTCCTTTGTCACCCCTCCTTTTTGCTATTTCTAGCAAACTATTTGCATCCCTGCTGCGGGTGGCTTTGGATGTTACGGGCCTGATAAGAAGAAATATGGAAGAAAAGGTAGCATTATATGCTGATGACGTTTTGTTATTTTTATCCAAACTTCGGACCTCTTTACTATCAGCTATGAACTATTTGGATGAGTTTGCTAAGTTTTCAGGGCTTGTTATTAATTGGAGAAAATCTGCACTACTGCCACTGGATCCACTCCCGAAGAATTCACCATCAACATGGCCACAACTTGCAATTGCTTCCTCTTTTAAATATCTTTGAGTTACAATGAGAGCATCCCCTCTCTCATATATAGTGGATAATGTTGCCCCATTTTTGACAAGATTCCAAATTCAGAGTAGGGTTTGGTGAAAACTTCCCCTTTCAGTAATAGGCCACATAAATCTAATAAAGATTGTTTGGACGCCACAACTTTTATATTTTTTTACACAATTCCCCAGTTTGGATTCCTCTGAAGAATTTTATTAAGATTAATGGGATATTTAGAAATTTGATTTGGGGGAATAAGACCCTTGTATCAAAATAGATCTCCTATAGAGTTGAGTGGACACCTGGATGTTCGGGTTTGGCGGGTTCGGCCGAACTTTGCAAAAAAGTTTGAGTTCGGCCCCGACCTTGACCCGAACCCCGGACCCCATTGAAGTCAATGGTGACCCAAACTTTTGGGCACTAAAATGGCTCTAAAAAAGTCCTGGAAAGGGCTAGAGGGCTGCAACAGGAAGCAAAATGGGGGTAAGAGTAGGACAAGTGCCCTGCAAACAAATGTGGATAGGGAAATAACTTAAAATCACATAAAAAAAAATTAAAAATGGAGGAGGCGGTGGATGGGGAGTAGGAGGTTGAGGAGGCGGTGACCATGGCAGTGTAGGTGGAAGTGGCGGTGGAGGAGGAGGAGGTAGCCAACACTGTTTTTTGTTTGTTTGGTTTTTTTTTCTAATTGGGGTAGCTCCAAAAATATTGAGACATATTAAAAAAAAGATCACTATCTGCAGACAAACCCAGAGATGTTCTAGCAAGGGTTCACTTTTTCCATATAAAATGTACCACGGTTTAATCTACTATCACCTGTACTTGTTCTGGCCTCATCATTCATTGAGCGGCATTCGGGCCTACCATATAACGTTGAAGGTTGTGTTGGCTACTCGCACCTGAGGAAGGTGTTTCACTTGTGCGTGTAGCTGGCACAGATCGACCACGTCCTCTCCTTGCAAAAGGAGCTTCACCAACACCAGCAGCACCACGACCACGTCCCTTATTTGACACTCTCCTCATTCTGGATGCAAATGTACTATTTAGCACACATTTATATTATCTTTTAAACAATGTGCAATTTTGTGCAAGAAATGCACAGCAAGGTGCAAATGTACTATGTAGCACTATTTATTATTCTTTTTTTTTTAAACCAGCAATGTAGACACACTTTTTAATCTTGTGCAAGAAATGCACAGCAAGGTGCAAATGTACTATATAGCACTATTTATTAATAATAATAAAAAAAAGAATAATACATTATTATTCCTTTTTTTTAAAACCAGCAATGTAGACGCACTTTTTATTTTTGTGCAAGAAATGCACCGCTGGCCGCAAATGAAGTATTTAGAATATTTTGTTTAAACCAGCAATGTAGACGCACTTTTTAATTTTGTGTAAGAAATGCCCCGCTGGCCGCAAATGTAATATTTTGCACAAAAAAAAGCTGAACTAACAGAACATAATTAAAGTAGTGTCCCTGACACACAAGCAGTTGCAAGTGCACTGCACTTGCAAAAAGGACTGCAAACGCCCACCTATCAAACAGAAAAATTGCTTAGGTTTTATATGAGGCACTTTGCTTAGCAAACAAAATGTACTGTAGCAAACAAAAATCTCCTCTAGCACCCACCCACCAATAAATCGCTGTTTTTAACAGATTTTCTAAAGCTAATCTGTCCTTCACAGCAGCAGCAGCATCCTCACCCTACACTAGTATGAGATGATTTTCTAAAGCTAATCTGTCCCTCACACCAGCAGCAGCATCCTCTCCCTACACTAGTATGAGATGATGTGACATGCAGCACTATGTGACTCCAGTTTATATAGAGGCTGGGTCACATGATGCACTGGCCAATCACAGCCATGGCATTAGTAGTAAGGGCAAACTAGTGAAATGCTTGTTGATTGGCTGCCCAAAAAGGCGCGAAAAAATACCCGAACCCAAACTTCTCAAATGTCCAGGTTTGGGTTCAGGACACGGACACCCTAAAGTTCGGGTTCGCTCAACTCTAATCTCCTACAATATCCAAGGAAGGCTGGGGGGTTAGTGCTCCCAAACCTGAGAATCTATTTTCTTGCAGCATTTGGTACAGTGGGAATCGGAAGCCTTAGTTGCCCCATCATTTTGCTTAGTCTCTTTTGGGTTTCAGGGGCACCAGCCGTTGCTGGCCCAGGAGGGGGCATTGGGGTGCACTGTATTTTCTAAAATACCCACCTTGGTACTTATATATAAGGTGTGGGACTCGGTTAAGAGAGTAATGAGGGTTTCCACCCTAACTAAATTTACCCCATCTGGGGAAATAAAAGGCTACCTGAGATATTGACCCTCCAGGGCTTCCAGCAATGGGAAAGAGAGGGGATTTCTAACCTTTGTGTCAGGAACTGTTTCACCTGTTGGTGGCACTGTAGCTCTCAGACCTATGGGCCGCAATTCCAGTGTCCACCAGCAGGTGTCCCTTAGCAGTCAGAGGCTGAGCAGTTCCAGTGTCCACCAGCAGGAGCCTCCCAAGAGCCAGCAGGCTGTGGGAGTCAGCCACACCCGGGTTCAGCTGGGAAGTGGCTATTTAAGGCCACTTCCCTCTTCCATCGGCGCATCCCTATTCAGTTCGCCTCACTGCTGCCAGAGATCCTGCTTCAGCCTGCTCTGCTCTACCTGGCTCTTGGCATTTGCCTTGTACTGTCTCCTTGCCTTGTATCCTCCTTGATTCCCCGTATACCCTGTACCCTTGTCCAGAGCTAGCTATTCTTTGCAGCGTAGGTGTTAGTGTGTTTGTCAGGTTTTGGTTTTTATTTGCTGGGGTTTGTTTATGTTCACTGTTTGCTGTGTTTGTTTATTACTGTACATTGTTAATAAATCTCACCTTTTTAAGTTATATACTTGTTTGGTCTCAGTTTCCTGGTGTAGCTACGTGTCTGGTCTGCCAAGCTGCAGAATCCTGACATAATAGTGATGCCCACTAACGATCAGATCAGCTACACTTGGAAACTGGGAACCAGTTGCTTTGAGTTATTTTTGCTTTGTCAGAATGCTTAGAGCAAAGGTGATTTGTCATGTACAGCTTGCAGCAGAAGACCAAGATTTTTGTCATTCGCTTTGGGAGGATCTCACTGAGGAGGAGCTGTTGGGAAGTATTTTGACAGCACATGCCGTAGCCGTGGAGGGCAGATTCTCCGTTAGCAAAGTACAACCCTTGATTCAAGTCTGTTCTGAGCTACTATTTCAGTTTACTTCTCAGGGCCATGATGTGTTCACTCCTCCATTTGCTTTGTACCGGGCTGGATTTTTGGGATGGTTGCTGAAACATTGTGCAGGTTCCTTTTATCAGCAGTATTCAGCCTATTCACAACAAGTACTATTGCTGTGCACTCCTTAATTGAGCAATGTGAGCAAGGGAGAGACAAACTTACTTTAGTTCACCCTCTGCTACAAGCTTGGTCAGAGATCATAACCCCAGCTGCTACTGAGTGTTCCTTACCTCTTGTAGATCAGTACCTTGCCACCAGTAGCCACACTTCCGTATGCAATCTATTGGAGGCTGCCTCTGTAGTACCATTACCCATAGCAACATCTCAGGCCTCTTCCTGTACTTCTGCTACTCTTCCTTCTACTCTCCTCAATACTGTTACTCTTTTTCCAACAGCAGTACACTATGGTCAGCACAATGCTGTTATCTGTAGGAGTCCAGTATCTAAGCCCAAAAAGAAACAGAACTTTTTGCCTGCTGATGGTGTCCACTCCTCCTCCATGCTGATGACTGCTGCTGATGATATCCAGTACTCCTCCATGCTGATGACTGCTGCTGATGCAATCCAGTCCTCCTCCATGCTGATGACTGCTGCTGATGCGATACAGTCCTCCTCCATGCTGATGACATCCAGTCCTCCTCCATGCTGATGACTGTTGCTGATGCAATCCAGTCCCCCTCCATGCTGATGACTGCTGCTGCTGATATCCAGTCCTCCTCCATGCTGATGACTGCTGCTGATGCAATCCAGTCCTCCTCCATGCTGATGACTGCTGCTGATGATATCCAATCCTCCTCCATGCTGATGTCTGCTACTAATGAGATCCAGTCCTCCTCCATGACTGCCGATGGTGTCCATGCCTCCTCCATGTTGCCACCTGCCGATGGTGTCCATGCCTCCTCCATGTTGCTGCCTGCTGATGGTGTCCATGCCTCCTCCATGTTGCAGCCTGCCAATGGTGTCCATGCCTCCTCCATGTTGCCGCCTGTGGATGGTGTCCATGCCCCCTCTATGTTGCCACCTGCAGATGGTGTCCATGCCCCCTCCATGCTGCCGTCTGCCGATGGTGTCCATGCCTCCTCCATGTTGCCACCTGCCACCCAGCTGGACTGCTGATTCCCAGGCTGTTGCCCCTCTGGACTATGCTGATTCCTGGGCTGTTGCCCAGCTGGACTATGCTGATTCCCGTGCTGTTGCCCCTCTGCACTATGCCAATTTGCTCCGGTCTGCCTCCTCACCGGCTGACCTGCTCCAGTCTACCTCCACAACTGACGACCCGGTGCCCGCCTCCAGTCTGATGATCCAGTGCCCGCTGCCCAGTCTGATGATGCGGTGTCTATTGTCCAGCCTGATGTGCCCCTGCCCGCTGCCAAGTCTGATGTGCCTCTGCCCGTTGCCCCGCCGGGTGTTCCTCTGCCCGCTGTCCAGTCTGATAATCCAGTGCCTGTGGATCCTATGCCTGCTCTCCAGCCCACTTCTGATGATCCTTGGACCAAAGTTCAGTTTAATCTTATTGACTCTATGCCTATTGCCATGCCGGAGTGTCCTTCGGAGAGTAGGATTCCATTTGCAATTGGGTCTGATACGGCTGAGGCTTTGTATACCTGGCATGGTCTATCTGTTTGGCCTGAGGTTCCTTTCTCAGTTGCCTTGATTGGCTCCTTCCTACAATACATGGCTCAGAAAGAGCCGAAGCCTGGTGGTCCGGACATACCTTTTACAATTTGTAGCCATGTTGACCTTCACGACCTTGGTAGTGGTGAGCTCCAGGGGAGTGGTAGAGCACCATTTGTGCTTTGCCACAACCCGGATGCAGTTGCCACAACCCCAGGTGCGTTAGGGGACCCGTGTCGGGAAACCAGTGCCTTGGGGAAACCTGGATGGCTGTTGAAATGGGAAACAAGTCCTGGGAATCAGGCAAGCTACAGGATTGTAACCAGACATTCGGGTCGCGGATGACCCATGGTACCCCAGCATTGGGATGCCTACTGTCTGGAGGGATCAAATATCCTATGCCTCTAGGAATCTGGCCAATGGGGTACCTAGCCAGTTACCAGACCCAGGTGGTGGAACACCTGGCTTCTTTTTGGATCCCGGCAGCAGGGCCTCTTATTTGGAACCAGGCATTCCTTGGACTCATGAGACACTTTCATTCGGGACTCTTTCTGCTATGGCTGGTTGGAGCCTCCAGAGGTTGCTCCTTCGAGGGGGAGTACTGTCAGGAACAGTTTCACCTGTTGGTGGCACTGTAGCTCCCAGACCTGGGAGATATGGGCCGCAATTCTGGTGTCCACCAGCATGTGTCCCTTAGCAGTCAGAGGCTGAGCAGTTCCAGTATCCACCAGCAGGGGCCTCCCAAGAGCCAGCAGGCTGTGAGAGTCAGCCACACCCGGGTTCAGCTGGGAAGTGGCTATTTAAGGCCACTTCCCTCTTCCATCGGCGCATCACTATTCAGTTCGCCTCACTGCTGCCAGAGATCCTGCTTCAGCCTGCTCCGCCCTGCTCTTTTCATTTGCCTTGTACTGTCTCCTTGCCTTGTATCCTCCTTGATTCCCTGTATACCCTGTACCCTTGTCCAGAGTTATCTTATCTTTGCAGTGTAGGTGTTAGTGTGTTTGCCAGGTTTTGGGTTTTGTTTGCTGGGGTTTGTTTAGGGTTAACTGTTTGCTGTGTTTGTTTATTACTGTACACTGTTAATAAATCTTTCCTTTTTAAGTTATATACTTGTTTGGTCTCAGTTTCCTGGTGTAGCTACGTGTCTGGTCTGCCAAGCTGCAGAATCCTGACACTTTGTCAACTTTCAGTTGGTAAGGGAATTTTCTTTGAATCCTAGATAGTTTTATCAATTTTTTTAAGCTGCGTTATGTCTTACATGCTACATTTTCTTCCTCTTCTCTGTTGTTTTCCCCAGCCCAAATCCTGGAAAGAATGGTTGGGGTAACTGTTACTAAGGGCCTAATCTCAGCCACATATAAGTCTATATTAGAATGCACTTTCAATAAGTTTCATTGTCCATCTAGAGAGAAGTGGGAGCGTGATATTGGCCTTATTTCTGACCATGTCTGGGATAAGATTCTCCGGGCTACTCCCCTGGTATCAATTTCACCATCATTTAGGTTAACACAATTTTATATATTGCATAGGGCTTATAGGACCCCAGAATTTTTGTTCAATATTGGCCTAAAAACTGACCCGGCTTGTTCTAGATATGGCAAGGGCATGGTCACTGGTGCATTTGTTATGGCGGAGGTTGTCTGTACACTTAATGGGATTTTAGAACTCAATCTCCAAGTGAATCCGTTAACATGCCTACTGGGCTATATTGATATCTCAGTGATTAAACCTCCAAGGTGGTTCACTGTTGCCCAGGCATTTTTCGTGGCCCGGAGACAAATTGCTGTTAAGTGGATTTCCCCTCACCCTCCGACTATCTCCAATTGGATATTCGATATGAATATGGATATAAGCTAGGTTTTTTCTGATGGAATATAGATGTACAGGAAAAATATTTTTCATGTATGTGATAATAGGGTTGTGGATTGATGTGACAGTGGAGGGAATTGGGAGAGGGGTGGGGTGTTTTCCTTGTTTTTTTTTAATTTTGTTATTGTATGTATGATTTTTTAAGTTGATATGATCATCTGTGTTTTGAAATTAATTTCTTTCTTTTTTGTCTATATGTTGTGGTATAAAAAAAAAACGTATAAATTAAATCTGATATAAAAAAATAGGGTTACATACACTTTAAAGTGACACTAAAGTCTCGTTTTTTTTTCCATTAAAAATAACAAACATGTTATACTTACCTGCCCTGTGTAGTGGTTTTTGCACAGAGCAACCCAGATCCTCGTCTTCTCAGGTCCCTCTTCGGTGCTCCTGGCCCCTCCCTCCTGTTGAGTACCCCCACAGCAAGCAGCTTGCTATGGGGCCATCCAAGCCGAGCCACAGCTCCCTGTGTCCATTCAGACACAGAGCCGTGACCCGGCCCCACCCCCTTTCTCTTCTCATTGGCTCACTGACTTTGATTGACAGCAACAGGCGCCAATGGCACTGCTGTCTCAGCCAATGAGGAGGGAGAGTCCTGGACAGCTGATTCTCTCGTGCAACATCACTGGATCTAGATGGACCTCAGGTAAGTATTAGGGGGGCTGAGGGGGGCTGCTGCACACAGAAGGATTTTTATCTTAATGCATAAAATGAACATGTAGTGCTGGTTCTTAAATTTGACTGCAAACGTGTTAATACACTTTCAATTTATTGTGCTGAGAGTTTGTATCTTTGCGAAGATACCTGCACAGAGCGCATTCAAGAGAATGCTAAGTGTGCATTGTTTCTAATTACAACTCTCGGCTTTTCATTACCGACAAGGCAGAAGCTCATACTTGGTATTCATTTTCAAAAAGTTCAGCGGGTGAATTAAAATGCCTTATTTCAGTATCTACAGAAAAGAAGCATGTATGGATTTGCAATAAAATATTTGTTTTTGAAAAAATAAAATTGGCTTTTAAACGGTTTTACGATTTGTCTCTATTCGGCTGTTACACAGTCCTGTTTGCTATACAGATATACTGCATGCACTTTTTTTCCAATAAAATATGCAATGTGAACACTGGGCTATAGGATTCAGATACTGGCTGGGTTCAGGCCAGCGTGCTGTAAACAAGGTGAGGTTGCTGGGTTACTCATTCTCCAGATAATTGCATTATTTCAGAGCTTGGAATGCGCTTGACTCTGCAATTGAGCCATTTTTATATCATACATTTGGCACATGCTATCAGGACATATCTCTGTTTATTAACAGCAAATATTCCAGAGTTCCACATATAAAGGGGAATTTGATATCAGCTTTGAAAAGCACCACACAAAGACCTTGCAATATCTGATATACAGATATAAGCTAGTCATTATTGGTTCACAAATGCCTGCTGTTATTATTTTTTTTTTTCTTGAATCATCAAAAAATAAAAACGATTTTAAAGATGAAAATTCACTTTGGAAAGAAACTGCACATGACCCATCTGAACCTGTGGGCTATGACTTTGCTTCTTTTTCTGCATTAATGCTAATTATAAAACGACTCAAGTTTTTTCTTTTCTTTACTTTTGAGTTTATTAGTGACAATGTCCCTGGGTAAGGTTGAATTATGCTGGGTACTTTACTTTGGTAGAGATAATTTGTATTTTTCCTTCTTCAATAACACAGCAATCCTGCGTTTTTGATTCAGTGACTGGTGTCCAATGTAAAATATTCAACCCTTGCAATATTTGTAAACATTAATGCCAGTGCCAGCAATGCCAATGGAGCAGAGAGGGGCTCAGCTGCATTAACACTGTGACATGGCAGGAGGATGAGGATGTGGAAATAGATGGCTTGAAGACTGGTGGTGAGGACAGTGGAGTTGAGGAGCAAGGATCAGAGGTTACCCACGACAGCCAGGTAACAGCTCATAGCAGCATGTACACAGTCAAGGCTCTCCTGCAACATCGCTGGATCAAGATGGGCTCAGGTAAGTATTAGGGGGCTGAGGGAGGCTGTTGCACACAGAAAGTTTTTACATCTGATCCCTGTACTCTGTGCATTACTTACATCTGATCCCTGCACTCTGTGCTTTACTTACATCTGATCCCTGTACCCTGTGCAATACTTACATCTGATCCCTGCACTCTGTGCATTACATACATCTGATCCCTGTACTCTGTGCATTACTTACATCTGATCCCTGTACTCTGTACATTACTTACATCTGATCCATGGACTCTGCGCAGTGCTTACATCTGATCCCTGCACTCTGTGCTTTACTTACATCTGATCCCTGTACCCTGTGCAATACTTACATCTGATCCCTGCACTCTGTACATTACTTACATCTGATCCCTGCACTCTGTGCATTACATACATCTGATCCCTGTACTCTGTGCATTACTTACATCTGATCCCTGTACTCTGTACATTACTTACATCTGATCCATGCACTCTACGCAGTGCTTACATCTGATCCCTGCACTCTGTGTATTACTTATATCTGACCCTGTACTCTGTGCATTACTTACATCTGATCCCTGCAGTCTGTGCATTACGTATATGTGATCCCTGTACTCTGTGCATTTCTTACATCTGATACCTGCTCTCTGTGTATTACGTATATGTGATCCCTGTACTCTGTGCATTACTTACATCTAGAGTTGAACGGACACCTGGATGTTCGGGTTCGGCCGAACTTTGCAAAAAAGTTTGAGTTCGGCCCCGAACTTGACTCGAACTTTACCCCGAATCCCGAACCCCATTGAAGTCAATGGTGACCCGAACTTTTGGACACTAAAATGGCTCTAAAAAAGTCCTAGAAAAGGGCTAGAGGGCTGCAAGAGGAAGCAAAATGGGGGTAAGAGTAGGATAAGTGCCCTGCAAACAAATGTGGATAGGGAAATAACTTAAAATCGCATAAAAAAAATAAAATATGGAGGAGGAGGTGGATGTGGAGTAGGAGGTTGAGGAGGCGCTGACCGTGGCGGTGTAGGTGGAAGTGGCGGTGGAGGAGGAAGAGGTAGCCAACGCTGCTTTTTGTTTTTTTTCTAATTGGGGTAGCCCCCAAAATATTGAGACATATTAAAAAAAAAAAAAGATCACTATCTGCAGACAAACCCAGAGATGTTCTAGCACGGGTTCACTTTTTCCATATAAAATGTACCATGGTTTATTTTTCATGTTTCTTCTGTTACAAATTCCAATAAAGACTTATGTTGTATAAAAAAAAAAGAATAAGTTCACTTAAGTATACCAATGGCTGTGTGAGGCCAGTATAAATGTCTATTCTGCACAAGGTACAGACAAGTCTTGTGGGATCCATGCCTGGTTCATTTTAATAAACGTTAGCTTCTCCACGTTGGCTGTGGACAGGCGGCTGCGCTTGTCTGTGATAATGCCCCCTGCCGTGCTAAACACATGTTCAGACAATACACTGGCTGCAGGGCAGGCCAGCACCTCCAAGGCATAAAGGGAAAGCTCAGGCCATGTGCCCAATTTGGAGACCCAGAAGTTGAATGGGGCAGACCCATCAGTCAGTACATGTAGGCGTGTGCGTTTCACCATGTTGCTGAAATGCTGCCTCCTGCTAAGACGTTGCCTATCAGCTGGTGGTGTTGTTTGTTGTGGCGTGCTGCTGACAAAGTTTTTCCACATTTCGGCCATGCTAACCCTGCCTTCTGAGGTGCTGGCGGTGCCACAGCTGTGTTGGCGACCTCTTCCTCCTCCTCTGCTTTCGCCTTGTGCTTCCACTGAGCCCCCGTTGTCATTTGGGAATGCCCTCAGCAGCGCGTCTACCAGCGTGCTCTGGTAGTCGCGCATCTTCCGATAACTCTCCAGTGAGGGAATTAAGGACGGCACATTGTCCTTGTAACGGGGATCCAGCAGGGTGGCCATACAGTAATCAGCACAAGTTACGATGTGGGCAACTCGGCTGTTGTTGCGCAGGCACTGCAGCATGTAGTCGCTCATGTGTGCCAGGCTGCCCAGAGGCAAAGATAAGCTATCCTCTGTGGGAGGTGTATCATCTGTGTCCTCCGTATCCCCCCAGCCATGCTCCAGTGATGCCCACGAGCTGCGTTGGGTGCCACCCTGCTGTGAAAGTTCCTCCTCCTCATCATCATCATCATCCTCCTCATCCTCCAGGACTGTGCCCTGGCTTGAAAATTTTTTACCTGACCTATGCTGGTGCAGGAACTCACCCTCTGAGCCACTTGTGAATGACTGGCCTGATAACCGTGAAAATTACCCCTCTTCCTCCTCCTTTTTCTCCTGTGCCACATCCTCTTCCATCGTTGCCCGAAGTGTTTTTTCACGGAGACATAGAAGTGGGATAGTAACGATGAGAACAGCGTCATCGGCACTGGCCATGTTGGTGGAGTACTCGAAACACTGCAATATGGTACAAAGGTCTCGCATTGAGGCCCACTCGTTGGTGGTGAAGTGGTGCTGTTCCGCAGAGTGACTGACCCGTGCGTCCTGCAGCTGAAACTCCACTATTGCCTGCTGCTGCTCGCACAGTCTCTCCAGCATGTGCAAGGTGGAGTTCCACCTTGTGGGCACGTCACATAGGAGGAGGTGAGTGGGAAGGCCGAAGTTCTGCTGCAGCGCAGACAGGCGAGCAGAAGCAGGGTGAGAACGCCGAAAGTGCGCATAGATGGCTCGCACTTTCTGCAGCAGCTCTGACATATCCGGGTAGTTTTTTAGAAATTTCTGCACCGCCAAATTCAGCACATGCGCAAGGCAAGGGATGTGCGCCAAACCGGCTAGGCCCAGAGCTGCTACGAGATTTCGCCCATTATCATACACCACCAGGCCAGGCTTGAGGCTCAGTGGCAACAACCACTCATGGTCTGTTGTTCAATGCCCGTCCACAGCTCCCATGCAGTGTGGGGTTTATCCCCCAAACATATCAGTTTTAAAACAGCCTGCTTTCGTTTTCCCCTGGATGTGCTGAAGTTGGCGGTGAAGGTGTTACGCTGACCAGATGAGGAGAAGGTAGAGGAGGAGGAAGCGGAGTAGGAGGAGGAGGCAACAGGAGGCAAAGAGAAATGCCCTGCAATCCTCGGTGGTGGAAGGACATGCACCAAATTGCTATCCACCTCAGGCCCACCCGCCACTACATTTGCCCAGTGTGCAGTTAGCGAGATATAGCGTCCCTGCCCGTGCTTACTGGTCCACATATCAGTGGTTATGTGGACCTTGCCACAGATGGCGTTGCGCAGAGCACACCTGATCTTGTCCCCGACTTGTTTGTGCAGGGAAGGGATGGCTCGCCTGGAAAAGTAGTGGCGGCTGGGAACCACGTATTGTGGGACAGCCACCGCCATCAGGTTTTCCATGTCCACCAGACAGAATGACAGCATTTCAAAGGCCAGGAATTTTGAAATGCTGGCATTCAGGGCCAGGGATCACGAGTGGGTAGGAGGGTAATTCCTCTTTCTCTCCAGTGTTTGGGAGATGGACAGCTGTAAGCTTCCATGGGACCATGTGGAAATGCTTGGGGACAGTGGCGGACATGGTGGCGTTGCTGTCACATCATCTGTTTGCTGGGTGGCAGGTGACACTGGTACTGTAGAGGTGGAGTAAGAGGCCCAGGCAGCAGCAGAAGAGGAAGCAGGAGGAGGCCGAGACCTTTCTTGGAATTTGAGGTGCTTATTCCACTGCAGCTCGTGCTTTGCATGTAGATGCCTGGTCATGCAGGTTGTGCTCAGGTTTAGAACATTTATGCCTTGCTTCAGGCTCTGATTGCACAGCGTGCAAACCACTCGTGTCTTGTCATCAGCACATTGTTTAAAGAACTGCTACACCAGGGAACTCCTTTGAGCTGCCTTTGGTGTGCTAGGTCCCTGGGTGCAGTGAGTAGTAGCAGGCGTACTCTCTAGGGGGATGGTAGCTCCACTTTTGCAACCTGCTTCCTCTTTTGCTGTGCTGGTGCCTCTGTGCGACCACCACCTCTTCCTCCAAACTGCACACGTCACTCGCATGACCTTCATTCCATGTGGGGTCTAGGACCTCATCATCCTCCACATCATCTTCCACCCACTCTTCACCACTGCCCTCCTTGTCAGTCTGCACTGTAGAAAGCCGCAGCAGTTGGTACCTGTGTTTCGTCATCATCAGAGACGTGCTGCGGTGGTGTTTCCATGTCCTCATCCTGAAACAGAAGTGGTTGGGCATTGGTGCACTCAATGTCTTCCACTTCTGGGGCAGGGTTATGTGGATGGCCCACGGAAAGTACAACAGCAGAGTCATCAAAAAGCATAAGAGACTGCTGCATGACTTGGGGCTCAGACTGCTTGGCTGATTTACAAGGGGCTGAGGTGAAAGACAGATGGCCATGGGGTTCAGGTGCCAACTCTGAGCTTTCAGCAAGGGACCGGGTTAGAGACAATGTGAAGGAACTGGAGGCATTGTCAGCCACCCAATCTACTATCGCCTGTACTTGTTCTGGCCTCACCATTCGTTGAGCGGCATTCGAGCCTACCACATAATGTTGAAGGTTCTGTCTGCTACTCGCACCTGAGGAAGGTGTTTCACTTGTGCGTGTAGCTGGCACAGATTGACCACGTCCTCTCCTTGCAACAGGAGCTTCACCAACACCACCAATACCAGCAGCACCAGCAGCACCACGACCACATCCCTTATTTGACGCTCTCCTCATTCTGGAGGCAAATGTACTATTTAGCACAAATTTATATTATTTTTTAAACCGGCAATGTAGACGCACTTTTTAATTATGTGCAAGAAATGCACAGCAAGGTGCAAATGTACTATGTAGCATTATTTTTTTTTTTTTTAAACCAGCAATGTCGACGCACTTTTTAATTTTGTGCAAGAAATGCACAGCAAGGTGCAAATGTACTATGTAGCACTATTTATTATTCTTTTTTTTTAAACCAGCAATGTAGACGCACTTTTTATTTTTGTGCAAGAACTGTACTGCTGGCCGCAAATGTAGTATTTAGAATATTTTTTTTTTAAACCAGCAATGTAGACGCACTTTTTATTTTTGTGCAAGAAATGCACCACTGGCTGCAAATGTAGTATTTAGAATTTTTTTTTTTTAAACCAGCAATGTAGATGCACTTTTTATTTTTGTGCACGAAATGCACCGCTGGCCGCAAATGTAGTATTTAGAATATTTTTTTTAAAAACCAGCAATGCAGACGCACTTTTTTATTTTTGTGGAAGAAATGCACCGCTGGCCGCAAATGTAGTATTTAGAATATATATATATATATTTTTAAACCAGCAATGTAGACGCACTTTTTATTTTTGTGCAAGAAATGCACTGCTGGCTGCAAATGTAGTATTTAGAATATTTTTTTTTTTTAAACCAGCAATGTAGACGCACTTTTTAATTTTGTGCAAGAAATGCCCCGCTGGCCGCAAATGTAATATTTTGCACAAAAAAAAATAAAAATGTTTAATATGTCTAACTGTAATGTAAAATCAGTATTTAAATATGCCAAAATGTTGCCAACTGAACTAACAGAACACAATTAAAGTAGTGTCCCTGACACACAAGCAATTGCAAGTGCACTGCACTTGTAAAAATGGCTGCAAACGCCCACCTAACAAACAGAAAAATTGCTTAGGTTTTTTATGAGGCACTTTGCTTAGCAAACAAAATGTACTCTAGCAAACAAAAATCTCCTCTAGCACCCACCCACCAATAAATCACTGTTTTTAGCGGATTTTCTAAAGCTAATCTGTCCCTCACAGCAGCAGCAGCATCCTCTCCCTACACTAGTATGAGATGATTTGACATGCAGCACTACGTGACTCCAGCTTATATAGAGGCTGGGTCACATGATGCACTGGCCAATCACAGCCATGCCATTAGTAGGCGAGTGAAACGCTTGTTGATTGGCTGCCCTGCAGCTATTCAACAGGCGCGAAAAAATACCTGAATCCTGAACCCAGACTTTTTCTCAAATGTCCGGGTTCGGGACATGGACACCCTAAAGTCCTGTACAAACCCGACTCAATTCCTGACCCCTGCACTATGAGTGTTACTTACTCCTGACCTATGCAGTCTGAAAGTTATTTATTCCAGTTCTCTGTGCATTACACATGCTTGATCTAGAGCAGAATAGACTCTAGTTTTATTTAATCATATTCTTTAGCTTTCTCCTTACAGGGCGTCTCTTCTGCCAACTTCTTGAAACTGTCTCTCACTTGCAGCTGCATAACTGCACGGATTTTGGTGCCCCAGTAATCTGAATAACTCTTCCAAGGGAAGTGCTATTTTGGTATTCTGTGGTCTGTAAGTTCATGTTGTATCAACATTGAAAAACTGCCTTGTTGGCAAATATTACCATTGTCGGGTAGACAGAGCTCACAACATGAATGGAGATTATTCAAGTAAGTTAATATTGAATTGACAAAAATAACTAGCATTTGTATTATTTTTACAATGTTGATGTTATAAAGCTAAAGTGTATGCTGTGACTATAGAGCTCCTTTAAACAATGGTTATGCAGGAGGAATAAACCTTAGATTTTACATTTCCTCTATGTCCCTGTTGGGAATGTTTCCCTTGATTCCTATTGTGAATTCCTTTTGTCAGTTGGACAGGAAGTAATGGCAAATCTCCATAATGGGGATTGAGATAGCAATTAAATTCTGACCTACTAAACCTCCTTTACCTTGGAAGAATTTTCTTTTTTTTCTCAGGTCACCTGATAATGAGACTTTCCATCAAATTCTGTTCTGTCTGATGTTTTTCAAACAGGAAGTAAAGTTCCTGCCCAGTGGGATACCTGCCTTTACACATACATACTTTAATGGCATCCCATTCTTAGTCCGTAGGGTTCAATATTGAGTTTGCTCACCCATTGCAGCTGTCCCTTCTGGGAAGGCTGTCCACTAGGTTTAGGAGTGTGTCTATGGGTAAGTTTGACCATTCTTCCAGAAGCGCATTTGTGAGCGCAGGAACTGATGTTGGACGAGAAGGCCTGGCTTGCAGTCTCCACTCTCATCCCAAAGGTATTCTATCGGGTTGAGGTCAGAACTCTGTGCAGTCCAGTGAAGTTCCTCCAC
>BLSH010537909.1:1363983-1385995 GCA_018402905.1 Glandirana rugosa | reverse complement strand
TAATGGATGGTTGTAGTGAAGGACAAATTGGCGAATTGTTGGCGGGATATCTGTTAACTGCAGATGTCCCGCCAACGAATTAAGACCCTCCTGCAGATAACTGCAGGAGGGTCTTAGCGCCAAGGGCGCGCGGGGGACCCGCGGAGAGGAGAGAGAAGCCGGCGGAAGCGCCGGCTTGTTTACATGTGATCGCGCCATCATTTGACGGCGCGATCACGTGATGAAAGGCCGCGCACAGCGGCCATTCATCATGATCCGTGATCAGTCGGGTCCCCCGGACCCGACGGTCATGGATGTTCCCGTGTGCGCGCCCCAGGGGGCGCGCGGGAACCGCGATTCTGGGAGGACGTCAATAGACGTCCTCCCAGAATTAAGCAACCGCCCTGTAGACGTCAATTGTCTATAGGGCGGTTGTTAAGCGGTTAAACAGGAAGTGATGTTGGTAGGTAATGAAGGGTGACAAAAAGTGAGATCACACAGCCATGTGTTTGGGAAGAACAAACCGTGCTGCAGAATGGAAGGAAGAGTGAGCCTCCATCTTAAACATCACATACACATGCATCAACTATCAGAACTGATTGAAGTCCCTAATTTAAAGCTAAGTAACAATTAATTGTGTATATTTTTATTATATGTGTAGCCATGTGCCCCCTTGAGGGTGGCTGGTAGTTGTGGTCCACCTGCCCCTTGCCCTCAATCACACGATTTCCACACACCCGGAGTCACTGAACAGGCTGGTACTTTGTTTTTGTTGTTTTATTTAGGGGTTAAACTTGGATGGGGATAGGAATGACTGTGGGATGCCCAAAGATCAATCACGGGACCTTCTATATACACCGCCGTATATACATTCCTTCTTCCTCCAGCACATACTGTACACCTGCTGACCGTTACACTTCTCCTTACTCTCTCCTGCACATACACTTGCTGTTACCGGCCTGAAAGGTAATTTATCAGACCTCATTGACACTTCCTCTTCCACCACAGCTAGCACATGGTGAGGTCTGCTCTTACTGTTAGCAGGACCTCCGGACCACCCATTGTGGGCAAGGACCACAGGCTCCCTATTGTGAAGCCACGGGCCCTCAATTGTGTAGCTAAGTACATTTGTGCTAGCTAGGTACTGGATGAATTACAACTCCCAGCCCATCCATCTTCCAGGCCCCTCCGGCCTGCCTCACTGTCCAGTGGCCCTCCTTCCCTTGCTTGGCTTCTCTGACTTCTACAGACTGTCCACTGTCTTCTCCCAGCCTGCCTCAGCCTTCTCATCCAACTCCCAGGGGCCACCACCCACCGACACCAGTGGATCTTTAAAGGGCCTTTAATGTAGTGGGAAACTTATGAGGTGAATATTGCAATAAGTGACACCACATCCCTGATAAGTACAAGCAAAAAAAACAAAGAGAAGATAAAGCTGGGACTTTATAGGTTGTCACTGTGGTTACGCAAGCAGGAACATAAAACAGTGAAATAGGAATAAAATCTGTATTTATTCTAATACATCAATAAAAATATGATTCAACATATGAAGTGTCACATGTGGCCATAATTGTAAATAGCACTGTAGACAAAAGTAAAAGAAATTGGCCCAGCTCCAGCTCCTCTCGTGTAGGCCACCGGTTTCAAGTATGGGCTTCGAGATAAGTTACAACTTCAAAGCCACAAACAGATCGCGACGTGTTTCGCTATGTGCTTCATGAGGCGATCCTAACGGCTACCAAACAAAAAGCTCAATTAGTATCAGCTACAATGTTCAGTGTTAATTAAGACATACAGCTATTGTGCCACAAATAACTAAACAATTATCACTGTTCATATATGTCTAAATGGATCTAGATTGTTATATATTAGTGTGCAATAAATACACCAACCCAAAATCAGAGTTGGTACAGATTGTTCAACCGTGTACAGACATTTAATAACAATACCTAAACAGATGCAAAAACCAAGGACAGTCATCTTACATTAGACAAACACCAAGTTCCAGGCTATTATCAATGATATGATCCCCTGTAGAGAGGGGAAAAGGTGAAGGAAAACCTACCGATAGTTTGATGATACTTAGTGCCAGTATATGAGTCCCCTGGATGGCCGAACATGTGGATCTAAGTGGAAAAAAAAAGTAAAAATGAAAATAAAAATAAAGATAAAGACAATAGATGGAATGTGCCGCCAAACGACCCTATAGTGAGGGGAACGCAGGCCAGGCAGGGAATTCCGCTGGTAATAATAATAAAACAGACACTAGTTCACAAATTCTATAAATGCCCCAACTGGGGCTACGTTTAATAGAACAAAAACTGCAGTAAGTCTAGACAGCTACACAGCTGAACCTAGAGCATATAAGAGAAAAATATGAGGGGAAAAAACTGTATATCACAATGAGAGGAAAAGTTAGTGGAGATAGAAAATAACATCCATCGTATGAAGATGGTGTATCACACTTCATAACTAAGATTGTAATTGTCTGTGGGGTGTGCACCTTTGGCGCAGCGTGGATGAGATAGATAAACAGAGTACAAGAGTGAGTTTCGTAGAAAAGGGCCCATAGGGTGGATATATATATCCAGGATTGGTCATACACAAAAAGCGTGGCCCTGCCTGGATGTGTGCCTCCCAAAACATTGATCCATGACCCATCTATCGTACACATAAAAATGGTATCACAAAGACAGAGTGCAGGGTAAAAGAAAAAATATAGCGATATGTGCTTAAAGCAAAAAACAAATAAGGTAGTAGCAATGTGATATCCTACCGTTTGCTATGTCCGCATGTCGCATATAAGAAAAACGGGGGGAGGGGGGAAAAAACCCTCAAGTCTGCCCCCACTTGAAAACCCTGTACCAAGTGCACGTGTTCCTGGCACTGCAGGCGTAGAGGTGGGTTAGTTTATGGGGAGAAGGGGAGCTGCCCCTTTAAACACCTTGAAAAGGAAGCCGATTTCAACCCCGCTCATACCCTGCAAAAAAAGAGGGACAGAGATATATGCATAAACAGTCTCAAGTATGATTATGAACTAGTCCTGCGTGTATATTAACCCACCTTGTGTCAGACACGCATCTCAACCACTGCAACAGGTCCTCCTCTCTGCACCATGTGTCCAGGGCGTCTAGTCGTGACGCCGCTGGGCACAGACACATTCCCCTAAATAGTGGTAAGCGGCTTCCCGCCATGTCCGGGCCCCTCCCACATGTCCACCGCACCAAGACGCAGTACGGTGATGTGTGGTGGATGTCTCCGGGCTCGACGCGGCTGATAACACACCCCACGCATTTACCCGGAGATGGCGGGAGGAGGATATATTTACGTGGATTCTGGGCAACCATAGGACCTACATATGGTGCCCATGACGTGAACTGGTCCATCACATCATATACGGGCCCTCCCCCCCTCCAAGAGAGGAGGGGGGAGTGGCTCGAAATCCACATGTATATCCTCCCACCAAGAGGTGGACCTACGGCAGCCGGCTCGAGGATAAACAGACACATGCACATAAAACAGGGGGAGAGACACCGACGGACCCCAAAGCCAGAGCTGCAGGGGAAGAAACACACAAACGACAAAAAAAAAAAAAAAAGGCAGATGGGCTGTCCAAAGAATAGGATGAGATTTTCATCCTATTCTCATCCTATTCTTTGGGGAGCCCATCTGCCCCCATGGATGTGAGAGGTGTACTTGCAGTGCGGCCTGCTATGTGGACTGTTGTCTTGTCAGTTTTTTCGTTCGCTATTTTTATTTTTTTTATTTTTGTCGTTTGTGTGTTTCTTCCCCTGCGGCTCTGGCTTTGGGGCAGTGGTCTTCAAACTCTGGCCCTGGGGCCACATGCAGCCCTTTGTTTGCTTTTATCTGGCACTTTTCCTGCCACTGACACAATACACTATTCCTTCCACTGACATCAGAAAAGGGGCATTATTCCTATTACTATTATCAACATTCTTCCATTTACACCAATGATGAGGTACTATTCCACCCACTGGCACCAACCATGGGGCACTATTACGCCCACTGACACCAACAATGGGGTACTATTCCTACCACTGACATCAGCAATGGGGCACTAGTCTTCCCACTGACAACAATGATGGGGCACTAGTCCTCTCACTGACACCAACAATGGTGCATTGTTTACTCCCACTGACGCCAGTACAATTTTGACTACCAAATGGCCATAGGTCGGCCCTCCTAAAGTCTGAAGGACATTAAGCTGGCCCTTTCTTTGGAAAATTTGGAGACCCCTGGTTTAGGGTATGTATTTGCATGTCTGGATTCACTGTTTTCCTATTTGCCTTTTAATCTGCTAAACTTTCTGTATACATTCTTTTTACATCTTTAATTCAGTAAAGATATCCCTTCTTACACCATATTTGGTGTAACTGCCTGTGTTTCCCTAAAGATGCTGTACAACCCGAGACAATATTTATGTAAAGCAAAACACAGCAGAACTTGCTTACTTCTTTGGAGGTCAGAGCCCTGGCTATGCTGTTTGCCAGGAGTTCCTGGATCACAAAGCTAGCTGACTTTTCAACTATGTAATTAGTAATATGCCTGCAGTAAAGCTTTAATGACATTACTCAATAGTGAATTCACTATATTCAAAGTATATAAATAAACCATGATATCCTCCGTATGACATTTTTTGTTAGTGTTGTAATGAATTCCTATTGTGTTTGACAAGGCCCTCTAGCTATATTTCATTCCATGGCATATAACTACAATTAATACATTTGCTCTGAATCACATGAAACAGAATCTGAACCATTATATTGTTGGAAAAGGTGTGTTTAAATGAAACTGATTTAAATAAAATGATATTTAAATGTTATTAGTAAACCAAATTGGATGGGTATCAGAGTATCACTTGGAAGTCTTAGATGCTTTAAATACATTTTGATGAAATTTCCTCTTTTTAACTTATACCATCTGAGCAAATTTACCAGGTGAAATACTCGTAATATTCAATCAAGACACGTTCATTCTTTTACTAAATTATCATATACATTATACAGTATATGCATGTATTCACTAAAGTTCTTGGTGCAAAGCACAGTAAGGCTGGCCATGCATTATACAATTTTCTTATTCAATTTTCCTTTACCAAAATCATATAATATGAGGTCAACCATAAACACTTTCAATTTGTATGCAATCAGGCAGGCCCTTGCATTACATAGTTGAAAGTAAATCTAAAGGAAATTGTATAAGAAAATTGTATAATGTATGGCCAGCTTAACTCATAGCAACAAATTATAATTTATTTTATGTCAGGTCAGCAGAAGATGCATTCTGTGGAAATTATAAGCAGACACACAGACTTCTGAAGCACCAGTGAATATTTACACTTTGTCTTACCTGGCTTAAACAGACCACAGAAAACTTCTCACAATGGACAAATCATCCCATCAGCAAAGTCACACCCTCTTGTCCTTAATTTCAAGAGATCTCAGCCATCTAGTTAAGTCTTGCATGGAAGAAATATTTTAATTGAGTTAGGAAGCAGACTAAACACAATTAAACCACAATTAAATAGAAAAGTTCCATATTACCATTTAGTAATGCAAGTGCTATGAGATAAAATGAACTACAAGCCAAATATTCATGTCATATCTGCAGCACTGAATTCCCCCACCCCATGCCTCATCTTTAGAAGTTATATTTATTCTCTCTTGAGAAGAGGAGATTAAGGGGGGATATGATCAACATGTACAAATACATAAGTGGTCCATATAGTGAACTTGGTGTTGAGTTATTTACTTTAAGGTCATCACAAAGGACAAGGGGGCACTCTTTACGTCTGGAGGAAAAAAGATTTCATCTACAAATACGGAAAGGTTTCTTCACAGTAAGAGCTGTGAAAATGTGGAATAGACTCCCTCCAGAGGTGGTTTTGGCCAGCACGGTAGATTGCTTTAAAAAAGGCCTGGATTCTTTCCTTAATGTAAATAATATAACTGAGTACTAACATTTATAGGTAGAGTTGATCCAGGGTGAATCCAATTGCCTCTCCGGGGATCAGGAAGGAATTTTTTCCCCCGTTATAGCAAATTGGATCCATGCTTTGCTGGGGTTTTTTGCCTTCCTCTGGATCAACTGTGGGTGAAGGATTATATATGTGATTGTTTGGTTATATATAAATTATTATTTTTTTTTTTTTCTTGGTTGAACTAGATTGACTTGTGTCTTTTTTTAACCTGACTAACTATGTAACTATGTAATGGAAACATCTAGAGTTTTGAGTTACTATTTCAGCATTTACCCTGAATAAATTATTGACACGACTCCCACTTTTTTCCTCTTCGATTGCTCTTTGGTCTAGTTCTGATGCTCATGTGCCCATTGTAGGTGCTCTTGTCTGTGGACAAGGGTTAGCATTGGCACCCTGACCGGTTTGCTGTTGCGCAGCCCCATACTGCAATGGCCATTTCTTCTGCTTTCATCAGCATTGACTTCAGAGACAATTTGTTTACTTGTTGTCTAATATCCCACAGACTTTCAGATGCAATTGTAAATAAATGACTAATGTTATGCACTTAGCCTATCAGTGGTCATAAAGTTATGTCTGATCAGTGTATGAATATACTCTAACTCTCTGAAACTCTGTTGGTGGAATTTTGGGTTTCTGGGATTGCACATCCCACTGTAGTCATTCCCTCTTAACCTGCTGGATATTCTATTTCTTTTATATAATAAAACATTTATCAAGAGGTTCTGTAATATGCAAAGGTGGGCTGTAGCACCCAAAGTCCCAAGTTGGCAGGAACAGAATCAGGGATTAGGATGGAGAGATCTCACTGTTGGTGTTTTCAAGGTATTTAAACTCAGCCTACCATGCCAGCTATAATTAAAAATCATTTTTGCATGGACTGGCCTTTAAAGTGGAACTTTTGAAATACATCTTGTATATAGGAATTGTTTTTTTGTTGTACATCCAGATTGATCATTTTGTCCAGCCCTTCTCTGTTAAATTAAATAGAAAGATTAGCAACTATTGCAGAGCAGCAGTACAGTTGTTGCTAAGTTCACAATAATGGAACATTACTGCAATGATGAGGTCATCCATTTTCTCCCTCCACCTGTAAGCAAACTTCCAGTGTTGGACTGACAGAAATGTGCAATGCAGTAAAGAGCATCTGATATTATAACTAATAAATCATAATGTTGCCTCTCATTTTTCCACTCCCAGCGTGCAGGGGATATAATGATAAATTTCAATTACTTCTGCTAGCATTATTTTAAGTAAAATTGTATACTGTTTTAAACACTTGAAGACATTTGGTGTATAAGGTGCACCCAAAAAAAGCTTTCTGGTAAAAAAAAACATTGTGCTTTTGGAATCCCACATATGCACAGGGCTTCCTTGCACCCCATGCCCACTCTACCTGGCCAAATTACTAGCCAGATCCCTGGTTTGTGTATCAACTTCATTAATGAGGGATCCTGAAACAATGCTGTATTTTAATTAGTCCTTTTACAGTGCCTTGAAAAAGTATTCATACCCCTTGAAAATTTTCTGTTTTGTCATGTGACAATCAAAAACTTGAATGTATTTTATTGGCATTTTATGTGATGGACCAACACAAAGTGGCACATAATTGTGAAGTGGAGGGAAAATGATAAATGGTTTTCAAAATGTTTTATGTTTTTGGTTGTAACATGACAAAATGTGGAAAATTTCAAGGGGCATGAATACTTTTTCAAGGCCCGTATATGCAGATAATGCCAGTTTTCAGCAGCCTCACAAGTGAAGATCCTTTAATTTGTAGAGGTACAACAACAGTTTTATTCCTTTTGGGATAAAGATAAATGAATAAAAGCTGATCATTTTAAGCACTCCTGTCAGTGGTAAATGGCTTGTCTCAACCCCTAACTCTAAACTACAGGACAGCTTGTTCTATTGAAGAACAACAAACTTACAGACTGGATCACCAGGTAAAATGTTTGCTATTGGGTTTAATACTGCTTTAACCCATTCTATTTTTTAAACTATTTATATGTGAATGTTTTACCATTTATATGTAAACAGTTCTGTTCTTTTATTAAAACATTGCCTTAAAAAAAAATAAAAAAACACTGTTATATCTTTTTAAAATAACCTTGACATGCTTTGTACATAGAACATAATTGTATTGTCTCAAAATAAAATTGTTCTTTTTATACAGTAACAGTAGGTATTCTAAAAATGGTCAAACAAGAATAAAAAGTATATATTTTTTTTTATGGCTTTTGCAAAAGCATTTTTGCAAGACTATATTGTCAAAAAGAAATCCTTTGGTATGGTACTTCCTGATGACGTGTCAATCAAAGACACGTAATGCATTGAAGCCACGCCTCTATTTGATCACATCCGGCCCCTGTGGTTTCTGGCAGACTGAGTGGTGGAACGCACGCTACATGGAGACCATGTGAGTTGGTATTTGTCTGTTTTATGTTTCAAGCCTTTTAAATAAACAGTTTGCACTTTGAAGGATCTCTTGTTGTATCTCTAATACATGGGCTAATCCCTTTGTGAGAGGATCATTGGAAGGACGGCAGCAGTGTTCATTTTGTCAACTAAAACCAACTAAAACATTTTAGTCGACTAACATATTACCATTTTAGTTGACTAAAATACGACTAAAACAATTGAGAAGACTAAAATATGACTAAAACTAAAATGCCATTTTAGTCAAAAGACTAAGACTAAAACTAAATTGAAATTTGACGTCAAGATTAACACTGGTCTGTAGTGCATTTTCATATCTCAATACCATAAATAATAACATATTCGATTTCACTCCAGCAGTATATAATGAGTTTGGAAATTGTAGGGAAATGCTTAAATAATGCATTACAATATAACTAAACCCATTCGATTTTAGAAGACTAAGATTAGTTTTAGTTGACTAAAATGATTTTAGTCGAACAAAAATGTCCTGGAGATTTAGTCGACTGAATACGGCCAAAAAAAAAAAACAATTGCAGAAGACTAAAATGGGACTAAAACTAAATCAAAATTCGCTGCCAAAATTAACACTGGGCGGCAGTGAGCTTTGGTTAATGTTTGGAAGTGTTTCTCTTCTCCTGTGGGCGCTTTACAGCCATATCAGTGATTGGGCTTATTTACATCTGCTCTCTGGTGAGTGTACACCCCTGTCACATGTGCAGTGGTGGAGCACTCTATAGAGGGTAAAAGGATATTTCTGTTGAAATTTCTGTTGGTTTTGTGGAAAGGACTTTTTGCTACTATCCATTCACTGAATTAATGAACTGTGTTTCAGATTTATATATACATTTTTTACACATTATTTATTATTATTTTGTGATTATTAGAAAATAATATTATGAATTGATATGATTTATGATTATTTTCAACATTTGTTCAATTTATGAAGGTTTGATTGCACTTCATGCACGGTTTTGCACATTTGCACTTTCTGCACCAAGGGTGAGCGCCATTCACTTTATTCATTTTTTTTCAATTAATTATCCTAGTTAATACCTTGTAGAAAGTAGGCTGCACAACCATTACTCACTTACAATTACTTTTGTATGGCACCATAATCTATAATAATCTATATCACAAAAATAAATTCTTGTCCATTCCAAAAGCAAAACCCATTTTTTTTTTCTGTAGTAAAAGTAATGACAAATGTCACGAAGGGCCTGCCTGCTTGGTTGGGTCGAATAGCTGGCTCCTAAGCTGGCAATGAGTTCTTCTAAGCCTTCTCCTATTTTACGCTAGGAAAGCATTCACCCTCCATTGGAAAAAGCCTTCTCTCCATCATTCAAATTCTGGACGTAGCTGGTTAATTCCATTTTACCGCTATATCAGGAAACATATCGGAACAGAGGGTGTCCGACTAATTATATGAAAGTTTTCAGTATGTAGAACAAGAAATAATTTCACAGTGGCAAGAAAGATGTGTGTGTAATAAACAAAGTTTAACAAAGTATGGTCTTGTTGGGTGGATAGCCCTTCAACTGCTACTTCTCTGGACTCCTAAACTTTATATTTGTGTATTTTGAGCAATGTAGTTCTGTGGGAGGATAGTCCTTTTATCTATCTGCTTTTGTGCATGAGCCTTGCACCTTCTTTATTTTTTTTTTTAATTTACTTTTATGTTCTACTGTCTATTTTATTAGTTGTACAACTATGTTAGTTGTACAGGGTGGTCCATTTATATGGATACACCTTAATAAAATGGGAATGGTTGGTGATATTAACTTCCTGTTTGTGGCACATTAGTATATGTGAGGGGGGAAACTTTTCAAGATGGGTGGTGACCATGGCGGTCATTTTGAAGTCGGCCATTTTGAATCCAACTTTTGTTTTTTCAATAGGAAGAGGGTCATGTGACACATCAAACTTATTGGGAATTTCACAAGAAAAACAATGGTGTGCTTGGTTTTAACGCAACCTTATTCTTTCATGAGTTATTTACAAGTTTATGACCACTTATAAAATGTGTTCAATGTGCTGCCCATTGTGTTGGATTGTCAATGCAACCCTCTTCTCCCACTCTTCCCACACTGATAGCAACACCGCAGGAGAAATGCTAGCACAGGCTTCCAGTAACCAAGCACACCATTGTTTTTCTTGTGAAATTCCCAATAAGTTTGATGTGTCACATGACCCTCTTCCTATTGAAAAAACAAAAGTTTGATTCAAATGGCCGACTTCAAAATGGCCCCCATGGTCACCACCCATCTTGAAAAGTTTTCCCCCTCACATATACTAATGTGCCACAAACAGGAAGTTAATATCACCAACCATTTCCATTTTATTAAGGAGTATCCATATAAATGGCCCACCCTGTAGTGTAATTACCTGCACTGCTAGTTGCAGTATTGGTTATGTCTTGAGCGGAGGCCCCTGCGTGGACACTACCCCCTACTATGTGGTTACTTGCTATCTGGAAAACCAATAAAACAAACAAATAAAAAAAAAGACAAAATTATTGCTAAATGAATAGATCCATATCTAAAAATTGCTTTAATCCAAAAGAATTATACAGGTAGGAGAGCTCTAGTGGTTAAATTGGACGTTTATAAATTTGCCTGGAAATCACTTTAAATAAGACTGAAAACAGTTTTTAAATGAAAATGCAGCCTTGCAGATCAGCAGCATAAACAGCAAATCAAACCTTGAAGAAGTGTGTGTTTTATACATATATCAGTTGTGTGGGCTTAAAAGGTGATTTAAACATATCCATGTTGTCTTGTGGTGTTGAAAAATAGTGGGACTGAAGATTGAAATTTAAATTGGCTCACTTAGTTTGTACACTCCTACAAACTCGGCTAGCTGCCCAAGCTAAAGAAAAAAGAGGCAAAAAAAAATTGCAGTGGGTAACTTTACTTCTGCAATTCAATGTCTGACCACAACTTTCAACCCATAGAGCTGAGCTCACCTCATAAAACTTCCCAGTGCAAGGACATGGAAAAACTAACAGTAAATGTCATGTAAAGAATCTCATGTAATGCCTTTTAATACCAACTAACAAGATAAATAATCGCATGTGTCAAAGTTGCTTTTTAGTATTGCTGAAATATAACACTCAGGGTATTTGTTATGTTCATTAAAAGAAAAATTACAGCCATTCCAGCTTAACATATTGTTTGCCTTTCCAGATTGTATTAATATAGAATTAAGTCATGGAACAACACGAGATATAGTCCTCTGTTCCTGAAAGTACACATGGAATGCGTCCAATCGTAAACCAAATCCATAATCACATACTCTGTCTACACAGGCAGACACTTTCTCAGAGGATACTGTAGGAACTTAAGTTTTCCTTCAGAATTATGTTCTAGAAAATTAAGGCTCAATTCACCAATCTGTGTGTTATTTGCCATAGCGATCGCAATTTTCAGATTTTTGATAGTTTTTTTTCACCTTTCATTAGGTTCAGTTTTCTAAGATTGATGAGTTTTTTAAAATCCATTTGTTATTTAATCACTTGCTTACCAGGCACTTAAACCCCCCCTCCTGCCCAGACCAATCTTCAGCTTTCAGCGCTGTCGCACTTTGAATAACAATTGCGCGATCATGCTACTCTGTACCCATATGACATTTTTATCATTTTTTCCCCATAAAAAAGCTATCTTTTGGTGGTATTTAATTACTGCTGGGTTATTTATTTTTTGCTAAAGAAACAAAAAAAGGTTGAAAATTTTGAATAGGCTGCACTGATAAGGAGGCACTAATGAGCACTGATAGGTGGCAATGATAAGCACTGATGAGGTGGCACTGATGGGTGGCACTGATGGCCACTGATAGTTGGCACTAATGGGTGGCATTAAAGGGCACTGATCGGTGGCACTGATGGGCATTGATAGGTGGCACTGATAAGCGGCACTGTTAGGTGGCACTGATGTGTACTGATGGGTGGCACTGATGGGCACTGGTGGGCACTGGTAGGAGACCCAGATAGGCAGCAAAGATGATGCGGCACTGATGGGCATTGATTGGCAGTTCACATTCATGATATCACTTAGATGTGGAATCTTATTTCACATGAAATTGGCATTTAACCACTTCAGCCCCGGAAGGATTTACCTCCTTCCTGACCAGAGTATCTTTTGTGATATGGCACTGCGTCGATTTAACTGACAATTGCGTGGTCGTGCGACGTTGTACCCAAACAAAATTTATGTCCTTTTTTTCCCCACAAATAGAGCTTTCTTTTGGTAGTGTTTGATCACTTCTACGGTTTTTATTTATTTTTGCGCTATAGACAAAAAAAGTGACAATTTTGAAAAAAAAAACAATATTTACTTTTTGCTATAATACATATCCAAAAAAATATATAAAAAAACTAATTTATTCATCAGTTTAGGCCAATATGTATTCTGTTACATATTTTTGGTAAAAAAATTGCAATAAGTGTATATTGATTGGTTTGCGCAAAAGTTATAGCGTCTACAAACTATGAAAATTGATTTATGGCGTTTTTTTTTTTTTTAATTTTTTACTAGTAATGGTGGCGATCTGTGATTTTTATCGGCACTGCGATATTGCGCGGACAAATCAGACACTTTTGACACTTATACCACTGACATTTATACAGCGTTCAGTGCTATAAATACCTATAATAACCACTGATTACTGTGTAAATGTCACCGGCAGGGAAGGGGTTAACACTAAGGGGCGATCAAAGGGTTAAATGTGTTCCCTGTCAGTGTGTTCCAACTGTGTGGGGGCTGGGCTGACTGGGGGAGGAGAGAGATCGCTGCTCCCATATACTGCAAACATACGATCACTCTCCTCTCCCCTGTCAGAACGGGGATCCGCTTGTTTACATTCACGGATCCCCGTTCTGTCACTGCGGGGGAGCAATCGTGGGTGGCCGGTGGACATGGAGTCCGTCTCACCCACGGATTGGCTCCCCCGCTAGCCAGTGAGTGCGCCCACAATCCACAGCGATTTGCACAGGAGAGCCATGCTGCCGTCATTAATCCACGGTGGGCGGTGGGCAACTGGTTAAAGAGGTTGTAAACCCTATATAAACAAATAAAAACCTGTAAGGCAAAGGCATAATGAGCTAGTGTGCAACACATACTAGCTCATTATAAAATACTTACCTTAGAACAAAGCTCTCTTAGCGGCACCCGCACACCTCTGAGACGGCTGACATTTTCCCCGGTGTTTCTTCCAGGTTTGTGGGCTCCGACGCTGTGATTGGCCGAATCCGCGATGATGTCATTCCCCCGCATGCAGCACAGGGTCCTGAAGAAATGGCACGGACGGGCATTTCTTCAGAGCGCATGCGTCAATGACGTTGGCGTATATAGTAAATATCTCCAATAAACAGTGCAAGTTTAGGAGATATTTACAGTACCTACAGGTAAGCCTTATTATAGGCTTACCTGTAGGTACAATTAAAAATTAAGACTTTACTTCCACTTTAACTATTGAAAGCTTTATTTTATCATGAATTGTTATTTTATTTTGAGATATTTTATTTTATTACCACACCAAGGGGTTCCATATTTTAATCTTTTCAATGGACACCTCTTTGAAACCCTAGCCATATTTTAACCACCAGAAGATTTACCCCCCTTTATGACCAGGCCATTTGTTGATATATGGCACAGTGTTACTGTAACTGGCAATTGCGCAGTCATGCAACACTGTACCCAAATAAAATATATGTCATTTTTTCCCCACAAGTAGAGATTTCTTTTGGTGGTATTTTGATCATCCCTGCATTTTTTATTTTTTGTGCTATAAACAAAAAAAAAAAAAAATTAGAAAATCGAATTCCTTCATAAATACAGCTCATGTAATAGATGTTTTTTTTAAAAAATATCATATGCAGTGAAAATGTCTGAAATAGCAATAAAATAATAAGTGTGTGGCAATGCCTTTTAATTTAAAATTAACAACAAATAATGCACCATCCGTGATAGTGAAAGCAGCGCTAAAACTGAATATATATTGTGCAAAACAATTTAGTGCAAAAAATATAAACAAAGTGCTAGTGCAAAAAGTCTCAACAGTGCAATCCTCAATGAAGTGCAAAGGTATGTCCTCCTTGAATCAAACAGCCAACTTGCTTCAAAGCTGAGTCCTTCACCTTCAATCACTTAAATGCAAAAACTGCAATTGTGCAGCTATGCTGTTTTTGATAGCGTATCCTTCACCATCGTTCCTCTCCAGCATGTATAATCATCCAGCCCTGTGATCAAGTCGGAAGTGACGAAACGTCAGGGCGTGGCCACACGGCGACCCGAGGCGAACGTTTGTATCGACGGCTGTGACGCTCTGGATGTGGAGGAGAGGAGCGTTGGAGGGCCGAGTGGTAGGACTATCTGGCTAAATGAAACTTGCTGTTTTAAAGTGTTTTTAATGTAAGCGCAATCAGTGCTGTTTGAATAAATGTCTATACCTTAAGTGATACACTATGAGGGTCTTTCTTGCTTGTTCCCCATGATTATACATGCTGGAGAGGAACGAGTGCCTGTGGATGCGGTTCTTGGGAAGGTCATTGTGTGATGAGCCCCCTCTATTCTTGGAAAGATGAGCCTATCTATCTTTGACCTCTGGTGAGCCCCCAATGTGTGCACATGCATGTGGTGACCGATGGTGAAGGATACACTATCAAAAACAGCATAGCTGCACAATTGACGGAGTATTTATCCCTGCACTTTATTCAATGTTGCACAATTGATTTTTTTGTACTACCACCTTGGTTTTTGCATTTAAGTGATTGAAGGTGAAGGACTCAGCTTTGAAGCAAGTTGGCTGTTTGGTTCAAGGAGGACATACCTTTGCACTTCATTGAGGATTGCACTGTTGAGACTTTTTGCACTAGCACTTTGTTTGTATTTTTTGCACTAAATTGTTTTGCACAATATATATTCAGTTTTAGCGCTGCTTTCACTATCACGGATATAGCTGATCTTCAGAGTTTTTTATATATTTATAGCAGCTGCTTTATTTCCATTTTTAATCACTTTATATATTTGTTAATAAGGAGCGCAGTGTTACTGTTCTATTTAAAATAATGCACCATATTTAAAATATTGCATGCTTCAGAGAATTCAAGTATATGTAAACCCAACCGCATACACCTCACATAAGTTTTAACATGCTAATATAATTCCAAAAGTAATTTTAATATTTAGATCTGAAGGTTTTATTGAAATACTCGGTGATCTTGCCACGAAAGTCCTCATTTGGGCACTGTATGTAATGGGATAAAGGGCCGAACACATGGGCCGAATATTGGGTGGCAGATAGTGTGTATGGCACCCGGGCTGACAGAAGCCGGCTTCTGTCAAAGGGGCATGACCAATTGGCACCCAATCAGCACACTCAGCCAATGGCTGAGAGCACTGACTGGTGTGTTCTGGAGGGGACATGTCCCCCTGTCAGAACACAATTGAACAGCAGGGAGATCACTGTACTAATATCGGATTGTTAGTACAGCGGCTCCTCCTGAGCACTTCAGTTTTTTTTGTTCAGCCCACTGGGTTGAACGAAAAAAAATAACTACTAGTGTTTACCAGGCTTTACACCATTCTGTACTTGTCTCCCAGACAGTTGTGCTCCTGCATTGTAACCCAAGCTTCTAATGGAGACTACAAGTGCTCTTTTTACAGATGGAAATATATGGATGACAGTGGCTTGTCAAACACCCTGGAGGTAAGCAATCGTTCCATTGGATCATAATCTAAGATGAGAGGAGTAGGGAACTGTTGCCGGAAAGCATGATGTAGTTGCAAATATCTGAATGACATTCAATTTGGTAAGTTAAATGCAGCTTTAAGATCAGAAAAGGAATGTAACTTGCCATCCAAAACTGTTTGTTTTAGTCCCACTACCCCTCTGGGGCTGCCCAAACCTGAGGATCCGGAATGGTTCTCATATGCGGAAGAGCAGTAATACCCCATAGGGGAATATGGGTAAAAGATTTCCTGGGGCAACGATAATGAGCCCTAGCCCTATGCCATACTGAGATAGTAGTTTGCATCAAAATAGTAATCCCAGGATGAGATCTCACCCCCCGGTACACCAGGTTACTAAGCGTGGAGTAGTAACCCACAATGACCACCTTTAGTGTAACTGAAGGATTATTTTGAGGTTGAGAGAACCACCACCTTACTGTCACCAGAATAGCTGCCCAAAAATATGCTTGGAAATTCAGTAAGGATAACCCACCTTGTGTAAGGGGGCAGTTGAAGGGTGGGTGAAAAGGGCTAAGTGCGCTGTTTCCCAGCCCATAAAAAAAGTGGAAATGATCCCATTTAACTTAAAGTGGTTGTCACGTTAAAAAAAAAACATGCAAGAGAAAGGCATAATGAGCTAGTATGCATGAAATGCTTACCTTATACCGACGCTGTAGGGTCCCCGAGCACCGCTGTGACCGGCGACATGCTGAGTCCGTCATCTTCCGGGATCCTGGGGGTCCAGCGATGTGATTGGCAGGAGCCGCTCTGACGTCACTCCCGCACATGCGCACGGGAGCCGTCATTTACGGCACACTTAGTGAAGAAACAGCCCAGTCCCATGGACAAGCCCCGTATCCAAAAACATCACTTTCGGTCGCGGTGTGAGCACACCCTTATGCGTTATGTCATTCCGACTTCTACGGAGGGCATGGCGCGGCATACCGGAATTTGTAGACTTCGTAGTCCTGGTCAGTAACCCTTTCAAGTCCACCTACACCCTCAGCAGTGACTGCCATACGGGATCTGATCTATGTCTGGCCAAGATCGGTCTACACATCAACCAACCTATTCGGCGGATTTAAAAAGCTCCAATGTATGTAACACTTATTTCAGCAACTATACCTACTGGGGCAATACATGGACATAAAGGCTCGCCGTACCATGATTTTATATTGACTGCCAGGATATCATAGGTCACAAATCACATAATGTTCATACAGCTTATAAAGTTATACATAATATTTTCGGTTCATCAAAGAACTTATTACATTAAAATGTTAATATGACTAGAATAAATACATCCTTCATTGGATACCTATTCTCTAACCCTCTTATCACAATATCATAGCTCTTTCAAAATGGCCAATATTGATTAAAAGGACTTTCTAAAATGTGATTAATAAATTAAAATTAATTATGAAGTTACAGATCACTGATAAAACAATTAATGTTGAGCTCTATGTTCAGGCCTTTGGGAGCTAAAGTATGTGTTAAAAATATCCATTTTGTTTTGCCGTTGGATACTTCTCTCAAATAATTAGAACCCGCCAGGTTGAATGAGCTCTATCAATGCCCCAAAATTTCAGACCTGATGGGTCTCTATTATGTGTCAATTTAAAATGAAGTGACACCTTGTGGTCCTTACAGCCGCTCTTAATATTCTGAATGTGTTCATTAATGCGCACCTTCAGTTGTCTTTTTGTTCGGCCTATGTACATTAGACCGCATGGGCACTCCATAGCATATACAACGTGCATTAAATTGCAGGTAACAAATTGAGATATTGAAAATTGTTTGTTGTTGGCAGTTGATGTAAACTTATCGGTCCCCCTAAGGGGCCTATTAACTTCCCTACAGGCCTTACACCTGTGGCATGCAAAAAAAACCTTCTTTCCCCCAGAAAGTTTGAGGTTTGGTGGGCGGGTGAAGGACCTTTTTAACTCTCCTACAGTGGGGGGCTTTCAGATAAATGAAATATAGTCTTGCTGGTAATAATGGTTGCAAAACTTTATCCATACATAGGACGTGCCATTGTTTTTGGGCTTATTGGGTGTGGAAATCTGAAAAGAACCCCCATTTTTAATTTGTTTGTTTAGGACATCCACTGGTATTCTGTTTCAATAATTCTTCTCTAGGTAGCTCCGCCATCTCGTGAATTAGTGTCCAGTTTAGCAGAGTCATACCCCTTCTCTATGAAGCAACCCTTAATGACTTGGGATTGTTCCAAAAAGTCATCTTTTCTTGAGCAATTTTGTTTCACTCTCATCATTTGCCCCTTTAGGATATTCCTCAGCCATATTGGGTGGGGGCCACTCAGAAGGGGCAAATACCTTTTGCGGTCAGTGGACTTAAAAAAAACACTTGTTTCTAGTTGGTTACCACATCTTATAATATTCAGAACTAGGAAGCTTATCTTTTCTTTACCCCATTGGGATGTCAAGAGATGTTGTTGTCATTATTATTAAGTTCTTGTAAGAACATTTTCAAAGATTGCTTCTGTCCCTGTCCATAATAGGAACAGGTCATCTATGAAGCGCCTGTAAAAAATCAAGGCATGGTTCACTGTCTCCATCAAAAAATCTGTCATTAGAAATGCCATGTAACCATTGCTGGAGTGCATGAAAATAGCTGCAAAGAGACTGCAGGATGTCAGCACTGGAATGCAACAAAGGATGTCCTGATGTAAGACATTCCCTATTTAGCCCTCAATTAGAATGTAGTCTGCAGTCTTTAAAAAACTACTGAGTGCTGTAGTTTATTTGTCTATTTATGAATTAAACCCGACCCTTCACATATATCTTATGAATGACTGTAGTTTCACAAAGGAGCAGAGGATATCAATGTATTTAATCATTTTGCTCGCAATCTGATTTTAATGATTATTACCTCCCCTTCACAATCTAGCCTCTCCTATAGTCGGGTACACACGGGCCAAATGTCGGGAGACATTGGCTGTTTTTTTTTAAACATTCGGCCCCTGTGTATGTTGGTCTGTCCAACTGTCTTCTGTCGGACGTGCATGCTGGAAAACCAGAATCTAATCGACTCCTGATCAGCACTCTCAGCCATTGGCAGAGGATGCTGATCGGAGTGTTCTGGCAGGCGGCCATCCCCCTGTCAGAACACAACAGCTCAGTGGAGGAGATCACTGAACTAACCTTGCGTGGTTAGTACAGCGGCTCCGACCAAAACTGAGTTTTTTTTCGGGTTGAAGGGAAAAAAAACGAATAGTGTTTACCGGGCTTATCCTCCACACTCCAGTCTTATTTGTTTAGGGTTTTGAGATTTTCTATAATGATTTAAAAAGATGTGGTAGAAGAAAATTCATAAAACAAAACAGGGCGATAGCTTTGCTCCATCTCTCCCAACCCCTTCTTTCTTCCTTCACTATATAGCCTCTCCTAATCCTCCACACCCCAGTCTGATTGTTCTTTCCTCTCTCTCTTCCATAATCTAGTTTAGATAAAAACCTAAGTGGAGGTCACTTGATTAATTCATAAGTTACAAAGGAAAGATGTGAGCAGGTTGAGCAATTCCAATCAAGTAACAAAATAAACTACCCAGCAAGCAGTTCTACCAGTCTACAAAACATTTGCAGATATAGGTGAAGCCACACTGCTTCGTTAAGGTCTAAAAAATTGTCCTGCACTAATCTCTGTGAGCACTTAAATTGGGACATGTATGTACCAATGAAGAAAATGAGAGTAGGGCCATTCTTCAAACAGCCTCCTTTATGTTGCAGTGTAGCTTAACATTTACAGTATTTGTTAACTGGCAGGACTGCATGCTAAGGGGCTTTTGTATTGTTTATTTGCTATCATTAAATAAGGGAACATGTACCTGGGTGCTCCTAGTATCTCTATGGGTCTGTGATCCCACTGTAAGGAGGGGCAATAGGCCACAACAGCACTTGACTTATTTTCTGCACAATGTCTCATTAGCTGGGCCTTTTGACCAAAAACTGAAATAATTATTCTTAACGGGCCACAAGGCATAGCCATTGTGTATACAGTACACTGACGTCCCTTTCTTTTTTCACTTACGCATGGTAGGGTGTGGGTCTTCAGTCCTACCCTTAAGTCTAGGAGGAGGATTTGTGGTCTGTAGGCAACTTTCTACCTTGCCTTGGGGGCTCTTTGTTTGGGAAAGCCACTCACCTTGTACTTGATGGTCAACTTTGGCTAATTATGAAGAGAGGAGTCTACTGATCCTTTTGGCTATGTGGACCTGCGTGTCCCCATCAGGAGTCTTGGACCATGGGGGGCCAGGGAAGTGCCCTTTCTTTTTGGGAGGGGACCATATAACACACCCTAGTGGACTTTTTTTGTGTGTGTTCACATGCCGTTTTTTGGTTCACTTTGGTGTTTTGTTTTTGTACATAACACCAGTGGCTCAGAAAAAAAAAAAGTACAAAGCTGGGGAGACATGATCTGGATAGAACCCATCTTAAGTTTATGCATGACCCCAATTTTAATGAGCACTACATAGAGCTGGAACTAGTAAACACTGTATTAATCTAGTGTAGGTAGGGCATTGAATATGTACAATGATTCACTGTTCTATTTAGGTTTTTTTGCTGCAGGGGCTGGGGGCTGGTGGTCAATAATGATTTTTCAGCTTAAAGTGCATTTATCCTTTAAACAGGATATTTCCTAAAGGGCCAGTAAACATAACTTAAACCAGGCAAGTCAGACTTTGAGTTGTATGGAATGACTATATAAGGGGCCAAATATTACCCATAAAAGATATTTAAAAATGTATTTTAAATATTTAGTCATTTATCTTGTGTATTACTGTAATGCAATTTTAACAGAATCGTGTACAAAAGCATAGCCTTAATGATCTATAAAACATAGCCTTAATGACCTATAAAACATTCTTGGGCTTCATTCAATTTAAATTCTTAAACTGACTAGGGGCCTCAAGCTGAGAGTAAGAAGGCCACAAGCAGTCCAAAATACACCAGTCTGACTTTTCTTTACTTTGCATTATAAAGGTTTATGTAAAGGCTGTAAAAGCTTTCAAGAGTTTATCACAAGTGAAAATATAAGAGCAGTAAATATTTTTTTATCTGATTCTCTTTCACTTTTTTGACAGCCACTGCAAATTCTGAGGAGTGTTGAGGTATATAGACAAGGGAACAAGGATGAGCACATCCATTTTCTGAGTTCAAAACACATGGCAAGTTCACCCGGTTCACTTTACACCAATGTTAATGTTCGCCAATAATGAGTCATCTCTAGTGCTGCAACTCACAGCATTTTTTAAGCACATGTTCATTTGTTGTTTTATTGATAGGTCTCTTGTAGTCTTTAGTAACCCTTATTATTTAAAAAAAATAAAACCTTCTCTGCCACAAAGAGTAGCAGATCTGCAGTGGTGGCTTGCGCCATCATATAAAAACCCAACATAGCAACAGCTTGCCTTATCATGTATTGTCAGTCAGTCAGTTAGTCAGTTAGTCAGGTTGAAAAAAGACACAAGTCCATCCAGTTCAACCAAAAAAAAAAACAAAACATTTTTATATATATATATATATATATATATATATATACACACATACACAACCAGGTACGAAACGACCCCAAAAACCGGAAGGAGACCTAGTTGACACCCACTTCCTAACATATACCCTAATAAACCAACACATACACACATATATATATATATATATATATATATATATATTTTTACAAAACAAAAAAAAAAACCAACTTGACCTACCTGAACACAGAAAAAAGTTGGACTGATTGACTGATTGACTGACTGACTGTTATGTACTATTCCGTTCGACAACGATACAACCCAAAAATATACTACCGCGTTCGGTGGTGACGTCTAGACGATGAGAAACACCGTCTCT
>BLSH010537909.1:1345787-1363973 GCA_018402905.1 Glandirana rugosa | reverse complement strand
GTCCGTACACTCGCCTAGGACTGGTATACCAACGTTAGAACGACCTCAGACCCGGCCGAGACACTGTAGTCGTCTGTCACCTTAAGTCGGGTAACAGACGACTTTTGCACAGTGTCCTCACGTCTTGTTCGAAACAGACATGAAGAGGAAATTCACAAGTTCACTGACTTGTATGTTTACAACGGTTATTGGTACATTGATATCAAGACCCGAAACAAAAAATGTTTTTCATTTCTCATACACGAACAATAAAAGGTAGGATGTGTTATTATATAAATATTTACTACATCCCAGACCCTAATTTTCATGTTAAAGTCACAAACGTCTACTGTGTTTCGATACGTCACCTTATTGAAGGAACGTCCTACAGAGGTTGAATGTTCGGCTGGAGTTACGTGACAGATTAACCCGCCGATACACCGTTTACTCCAAATTACAACTATTTACATTTCAATACGTGAACCCCCTAAGTTGGAGACATCCTGCAAGGAAGTTATTCCACTGCATAGCTTTGTGTCATCTGCAAACACTGAAATTGTACTTTTAATCCCAGACCCTACATCATTTATAAATATATTATTGTGTAGGATGGAAAATAACAAGCACATACTCTTTACTTTTTGTAAAAAACAAAGCCCAGAACTATAGTTACATGGTTATTGGCAACATTTGTATGTTCAGTCACTTGAACACTTAAAGGAGAAGTACAGACAAAGCTTGTTCTGCACTCCTGTGACACGTTTTCAGCAGACAATGGGCTGAATTCCACTGTCTGCTGATGTCACAGAGCCGGCCCAGACTCCAGCAAGATTGCAACCATATGGTCAGGATCCGCTCACATGCCTGAACCAGCTTAGTCTTGCAGCGAGCCACTGAGAGCCTTAGCTGGCTGATCCCGCCCCCTCCACAGACAAACTCTCCAGCGAGCGGGCGGGGTGGGCAGAGCAGAGAGCCGATGACTGACAGTCACCAGCTCCAGTGGTGGCTGGTGGTATATTTTTGGGGGAGTGGCAAGCAAACAACCCGTCCACCCTTTTTTGATGATTATTAGAGCCTCTGGCTTTAATCACGTTCTTCTAAAAATAAAAAAACACAGTTAGAATCCATGCGTCTGGCGCCCACATGTAGATTAGGGGACTGGACGCATGGATTAGGGAGGTGGTGCCCCTGTGCCCTGCATTACGGGCCGCCACTAACCAGCTTTCTACTCAGAAAGCCCTGAGTACCAAGTGATTGTTGGTGTTTGATCTCTCCTTTCTCAGTGTTAGAGCCGGTGGGGGACAGCTAGGTAAGTATGATCCTACAAAAAAATGGATTCCCATATTTTTCTCTTAAAAACTTTAGGTTCACTACCACTTCAGCCCCGGAAGCACTTTTTGCGATGTGGCACTGCGTGACTTTAACTGACAATTGCGCGGTCATGCAACGCTGTACACAAACAAAATTGAGATCCTTTTTTTCCCACAAATAGAGCTTTCTTTTGGTGGTATTTGATCACCTCTGCTTTTTTTATTCTTGCGCTATAAAAAAAAAACTGACAATTTTGAAAAAGAAACATTTTTTTTACTTTCTGTTATAATACATATCCAAAAAATGAATATATATATATATATATATATATATATATATATATATATATATATAAAAAACAAAGTATTCATCAGTTTAGTTTGGTTTGTGCAAAAGTTATCACTTCTACAAAATACGGGATAGATTTATGGTGCTTTTAGTCTGCAGGACCCGCAGGCACGCTCCCACGATGGGTGCGCACATGCCCACAATCCCACATGCACGGACCGACATACAGGTACATTGAGTTCACGCAGGGGAGCCGACTTGCCACAGTAAATGTACGCGAGCAGGTCGGCAAGTGGTTAAACCTTTAAATATTGTTTGAAACAGCATTTTTCTTAATACAGTGGTTCTACTTTCAAGAGCTCTAAAAACATTTATAAATGTTTTATTTCAGTAAAGTTTAGATCTCCTTAGTCCCAGGACCTAACAATCTATTTAAAAACTGAGTAAACCAAAGCTGCACTTATTTAGGAAAAAATAATTTTGTGTTTGTGCAGTACAATATAAATTACAAAGCATAGTGTGTTAGAAGCTGCACTTTCTTTGAGGAAAAGAGTCCCATTTTGATTAAATACATTACTTATTTTGTTCTAGGCAGGACAGGATACATGCTTCCTGTCCTTGTAGGCCAAATGTTTTGTGCTATCCACCTCTCCCTATCCTAACCCAATTAATAATCAAGCCTTAGTATTACAAGATCAAACATTTTAGATACACAAAACACTCTGAAAATATACAAGAGTAAGGCAAACTGCCATTCTATGCTGCTAGCGGTTTGATTCTAGTACCAACAAAAAAGCACTAACTACATTGACAACAACATTAAAGTGTCACTAATCCCACATCATAAAAAAACTATCAATAAAGGCTGTATTATATACTCTCTCAATCACTATGGGATTTGTTTTCTGAATTCCGCAAAAAAAATGGTTGATTCTGCTGCTCTCTGTCTCCCCCTCCTGTCCAAGTCCCCAATTCAGTTAGTGATTTCGCGATTTCGCAGTGGTGGCAGCTCTGCACATGCACAGTTTTCAGTGAGTTTCTATGCTAAGTATTTCCTCCCTATTATATCAGAGCAGCCATGTGGATGTATACACAGTAGTAATGTCAACCCACTCCCTCCCTCCTCCTCCACACACACTAACCAACTAAACACAATTGGGATGGGATATTACATGTAGATTGCTGGATACTTCACCTCCCTCTTATTCTAAGACACAGGCTGGAGGGGCGTGACACAGCCTGTAACTGGCAGAAATCTGCCAACACCATGTTATTGGCAAGAAATAATAAAGGCTTGATTTTACATATATATTTGTATGACAATATAAAACAGTTTATTGATATTAATTATTTATTTTAACTCTATATTCCAAAGACTCTTTTTGTTTTGAACATGTGACCAGCAGCAGAAGACTAGAAACTCCTCCTGCCACTGTTACCCTGCAGACAGGCTGGGAAAGATCTGGGTCATGTGACAGCTGTATATCGATTAGTAAAAAGGTACTTCAATTTTTTTTTTATTAAAATAATTACAGTGTCGTCATCCACATACGGAAATAGAAGGGAGAATTTTAAATAAACAGTGTGTGTTTAGTGTCACTTTTAGGACCCAGCCAGATTGCACTGACAGGTACAGTCAAGAATCTTTACATATAAATCAATAGTTAGCAAAACCATTGTACGCTCTGTGTGGTTCCTGGTAGTCCACCTGTTGTATGTTATTACCTATGTTGGCTATGCAGAAATGTGGCCCTGGTCCAATGAGGTAAGAATAAAAACGTCTGCATTTTGAAGCAAAAATGGAGACTTGTTTTCTAAATGCAGATTTAAAACCATTAACGTCAACACCACTAGATGCTATGTAAAAAATAGACTCTATTCTTTTTTGCTTTGGAGATCCACCCACCATTGTTGAATGATGTTGCCATTGTGCTGTACCATCCAAAAAAAAAAGGAAACTTACAAAAAAATGACACCCATCTTGCAGTTGGTGTCAAATTGCATGCATCTACAAACAGAAAGAAAATGCACCAATTTAAACTGAAAGGGAGGTCTACTGAAAACGTTTTTGCTGTCCAAAAAGACCATTAGAGCAAAATTACAGTATTCCATTGAACATAGAGTATAGTCAAGAACCAGGCCTTCTGAACACTGTACAGAAGACTGTTCAGTCAAAGACAGAATTGTTTTATCACAGAAATGCTAGACATGTTTGCAAACCGAAAACAAGCATTCAAAAGAAGAGCTCAGGCCATACGCCGCACACTGCATAAAATAGGTCTGCATGGCTGTCCTCCCAGAAGGAAGCCTCTTATAAAGATGATGCACAAAAAAGCCCGTGAACAGTTTGCTGAAGACAAGCAGACTAAGGACATGGATTACTGGAACCATGTCCTGTGGTCTGATGAAACCAAGATAAACGTATTTGGTTCAGATGGTGTCAAGCGTGTGTGGTGGCAACCAGGTGAGGAGTACAAAAGACAAGTGTGTTGTGTCTACAATCAAGCATGGTGGTGAGAGTGTCATGGTCTGCGGCTGCATGAGTGCTGCTGACACTGGGGAACTGCAGTTCATTGAGGGAACCATGAATGCCAACATGTATTGTGACATACTGAAGCAGAGCATGATCCCCTCCTTTCGGAGACTGGGCCGCAGGGCAGTATTCCAACATGATAACGACCCCAAATACACCTCCAAGAAGCTGAGGGTAAAGGTGATGGACTGGCCAAGCATGTCTCCAGACTTAAACCCTATTGAGCATCTGTGAGGCATGCTCAAATAGAAGGTGGAGGAGTGCAATGTCTCTAACATCCACCAGCTCCAGGATGTTGTCTTGGAGGAGTGGAAGAGGACTCTAGTGGCAACCTGTGAAGCTCTGGTGAACTACATGCCCAAGAGGGTTAAAGCAGTGCTGGAAAAATAATGGTGGCTACACAAAATATTGACACTTTGGGCCCAATTTGGACATTTTCACTTAGGGGTGTACTCACTTTTGTTGCCAGTGGTTTAGACATTAATGGCCATGTGTTGAGTTATTTTGAGGGGACAGCAATTTTACACTGTTATACAAGCTGTACACTCACTACTTTACATTGTAGCAAAGTGTCATTTCTTCAGTGTTGTCACATGAAAAGATATAATAAAATATTTACAAAAATGTGAGGGGTGTACTCACTTTTGTGAGATACTGTATTTGTGCCAAATAAAGATCGACAAAGCCCACTCGCTCAATCATAGCATCATTAATTAACATCATAACATACCTCCCATCCTCAAATTCTCAAAACAATTGTAACCACCAAACCACCATGGTGAAATGTAGTCTGCTAGCACTACACCAATATTACAGCCCTCTTAATTTGCCTGGGCCCCTCCTGTTTTCGGAGCCTTTTCTGCCCAAAAAAACTACATACATCCTGTGTACTCCGGGGGAAGTTTTTTTGGGCATAGGTAGCACTCCTAAGGTACAAGAGGTTAAAGTGTCTGCCAAAAGAATAAAAATAGCACCCAAATAATCACCTGTCACTCACAGCGCTGGACTCCAAACTAGGTAAGGGATATGATTTAATGGGATTATGTATCTTTGGTGCCCAGAGAAGCCTTGATGGGGCCTCCTGGGATAGCAAGACAATAGCACTAGGCCCCTGGTAAAAGGGGATCCCTTTATAATTCCTGAAATGCTTTGGCTGTTATTCCTTTAAAATCATTTTTATTATGGAAAAATTCCATGGCTCTAATCTTCTCTGGCTTCCTATGGCTTTGATAGTGTGATGGAACGCCTGGCACCCAGGCTAGGTGCCTCCATCAAGATACAGTTTTCTCCACTATGGAACCAGGAACCATGTATTATAGCTGAATATTGCACCTAAGAACCAGAAAACACTAGCTTATGTGCAAACTGGAACTGACTCTTTATTGTAAACTCCCACAGAATATATATCACAGAAAATCAGGTCAGGCTTGATCACATTATCCTAAACAATGCAAACTGTACATAATAATATCAGTACATCTAATAAACAGCTACCATAAACATAAACAGTAATCTAATTAACATAAACATATAAACAGCCCACAAGAGTTTGGCAACAAGGTAAAGAGGACACAACACTAGAGGAATAGCAGACAGACAGAAACAATAGGTGACTCAATTAACAATGGGAATTCACACCTAGGAGGCACACAATGGGGAAATTATACCATGAGAGAAAAACACCTTAGTAAACAGATTATAGCAGGAGACCCAAGTATCGGGTTGTTTTGAGCTGATTATGTTAACATCTGCTCTGAGTCTTGGGGGGGGGGGGGGGGTTGAAACATCCGGTGCTGGTTTGAGCACTTTAGGTGAGCATTTAAGCATTATGATATTAATACTTAATAGTTTACACCTTCAGTGGAAGTAGCTGCACTAAAATGTAATCTTATTGGATACTAAGGACCTATTTGTGAGCAAATCTTTATTTTACCTTGATTTGTACTTTCTTGACTTTGCAGACACTTTTCACACCCTACTTGTCCTCCTCCTGAGGTCACATAGAGTATTTGTGTTCCTATATACAGCCTGTTGTGGTATAAACATATGACCAGTAATGCATATTTTCAGACCACAGAGTAACCCAAACTTAGCCTGTGCTTGGTGCTGAACAGCTCCCGTCATTACACAGAGGAAACAAGTTTGAGAACAGTCGCATACCACTCCAATATACAGCCGCATTATTTATATATCACTCTTTCCAGAGAGTAAATAGATTAAACTGAGCTATAAATACATATATGACCAGTCTTTTAATGATATGTGTATATTTTTATTAAAATGAAAAAAATATAATAAGGATGTTAAAGAATGAGTAAAACAGAGTGGTACCCTGGAAAAAGCCTGTGTGAGCTGAAACCATGATATGCCCTTTGGATATTCTGTTTGGTAAGCTTCTATAATAAAATTTAGCACAGTAGTGTTACAGGAGCATCTCAAAAAATAGAATATCAAAGTTAATTTATTTCAGTAATGCAATTCAATCATGTGGAACATTTTGCATTTCATTTGGAAATTAAGGTCCCGGAGTCCGAAGGAAGAGTGGAAAGGCACAGAATCCAAGTTGCATGAGGTCCAGTGTGAAGTTTCCACAGTCTGTTGTGATTTGGGGAGCCATGCCATCTGCTGGTGTTGGTCCACTGTATTTTATCAAGTTCAAAGTCAGCGCAGCCCTCTACCTGGAAATTCTAGAGCACTTCATGCTTCCCTCTGCTGACCAGCTTTATGGAGATGCTGATTTCATTTTCCAGCAGGACTTGGCACCTGCCCACACTGCCAAAAGTACCAATACCTGGTTTAATGATCATGGTATCACTCTGCTTGATTGGCCAGCAAACTCGCCTGACCTAAACCCCATAGCGAATCTGTGGGTTATTGTCAAGAGGAAGATGAGAGACACCAGACCCAACAATGCAGATGAGCTGAAGGCCGCTATAAAAGCAACCTGGGCTTCCATAAATCCTCAGCAGTGCCACAGGCTGATCACCTCCATGCTACGCCGCATTGATGCAGCAATTCATGCAAAAGGAGTATTGAGTGCATACTATACTATATATGGACATACTTTTCAGTAAGCTAATTTTCTGATATACTGAATTTTGGGTTTTCACTAGCTGTAAGCCACAATCATCGAAATTAAAAGAAAGAAATGTTTCAAATATATCACTCTGTGTGTAACGCATCTATATAAAATATATGAGTTTCACTTTTTGAATTGAACTACTGAAATAAATTTACTTTTTGATGATATTCTAATTTTTGGATATGCACCTCCCTGGATGGCAAACTTGCACCACTTTCTCTGCACTTTCTAGACCAATTGAAATAGCAGTATTGAAGATAAGATGCCTTTTGACTGCAAGCTGTCTATAGTCACTACTGTTCAAAATAATTAATTGATGGTGAGTCTATATTATTAGCAATAAGTAGTGGTGCACCCCCTCAGGTTTACTTTAAAACTCAACTCCAGCTCTGGGGTGTGGATGAGCCGTTACCATTCTCATGTACAATGCAGAATTGCTGTTATTTCATTGTACTTGATGACATCAGAGAGCCTGCAAACGGTGGAGGAGTGAAGGGAAGTACCTTTGAGGGGACAGTACAAGACAAGACAAAATGAGTATTTATTCCATATTATATGAGGGAAAGGGAGGGAGGAGTGTCAACAAAAGGATTATTTATTCAGCTGCCCAAAGTTGGGGATTTAAAGTGGTTGCAGACCTCAGTCATGGAATCTGAGCAAAGCACATATATCTACAGTGTTTACTTATCTCTCTCCAAAGCTATATGTGTCATTTCTCTCTGGTGCTTTGTTCCTCTGTTAACAGCATGAGTCACTTCTAAGAAGTTTTCCTGACACATGAGAGAAATTTGTGTTGGGGAGAGCTCAGAACTGAGATTTTCTATTCAGAACACAGTTCTTCTGCTGTGTGAAGGGGGTGTGTGCCTTTCCTCCAATCAGCTCTCATACACTGTAACTGCAGCCTCCCCACCCCCTCCTCTGTGCTGCTTATAGATGAAAAAATATTTTTAACATGATCTGCCCTTTTGAAGGGGTGTAGAGGGGGAGAAGACTGCAGATAAACAAGCAAACCTTATGTTGGGAGATTTGTTTAATCTCTGTGTATCATCTGAGGCTGTTCACTTCACTGGGTATATGTAAGGGGTTACATCCACTTTAAAGTAGTGGTCCTGCATGATGGTCTGTCTTTGTTTATGAACTTCCTGTTATTGGGGAACAACTTTCCACCAATTGTGCTCCTGTGTTGTCACCCTGCTGTTCCATGTGCCCCCAAATGAAGACTACAAGAAGCCATGCCAACATACGTTGTACAGGCATTGACAGTACAGGAATGTGGTCCTGAGCAATGATTTGCAGGTATCACTGGAGTGAACGCATGTAGAAAACAAATGGCTGAAAAGGCTGGAAGACATCAACAGTACTAGGATGCAAAACTGTATTTTAGGGGAAAGTAAAATGACATGGCAGTTGTTAATGATACACAGTGCTCTAGCAAACTGAATGCTATCCCATTAAGGTCTTATTCTATTTTAAGCTCACAAATCAAAGTATGGGAGAGTTCTTCCTATGCGTGGCACAGTGCTGTGTGTCTCCAGCAAATACACGACACAGAAGCATCAGTATGGCACAAAAATGTCACACTCTTAATATTTACTTAAGCTTACAGTCATAGATCTTGTCTGCTTGTCACCATGGTGTACATGGTCATTCCCTGTACTGTGTTACACAAGACGGTAATTTGCGCTGTTAACACGAGCCATATCTCTATCTTAGCCATTATCATAAAAAAAAGATATGATGGCTGGCTTACTGCAAGATCACAAATGTCCAGTACGGGAAAACCGTATCCATAATATTTATATTCCAGCTAAACCAGCTCTCAACATCTAGGACTACACCGGGCCCTGTGACGTTTATGGAGGGAGCGCTCATGACACAATGTCATATATTATTTGCTGCAGAAATGTATACATGGCCTCATATCATTATACAATACAGCTATTTATGGAAACGCTCATTTGGAGTTTTGTGTCGGGAGCAGTGGGTATAGATTTGTCATAACTGACATGCACAATGTAAGCAGATCCCGAGCAGATCTTGTTTAGTATATCTTCTATACTTTCCATAAGAGTTTACAAGAAAGTTTAAATTACTTTGAAAAAATGTGAGGTTTTTCGAAAATGGGTCACTTCCAGCTATGAAAATCCACTCTAAAAATAGAGATGCAGGAAAATAATATAAATTCTGTAATCCTGCTTTCATTTCTTATCAACAAAATGTCATTCTCTTGATGAGTTTGTAATTATTCATATGATGCTTGATTTTTCATAACTTCTCCATCACCTGCTTTTTTCCATCCCATCCTGATTGTCTTCATTGACACCTTCATGTCTTTCAGTTTAAAGTACACTTGTCAAATAACTACACTCCTACTAGTAAGCTGCACCAGCCACAGGATTAGTACTGCTATTAGTAGGATCATGGGTTTGGTTCCTCGGACAGAATAAGCTACCTATAGTGCATAAGGGTTTACTTCAGTGTTAGAGATTATCCTGGTTGGGTTAGTGTTAGATTCAGGGCTTTGGAGTTTATTTAACTTTATTCTTAATGAGGGGGTAAAGATTTGGATGGAGGGGGGGGGGGGGTTAAGAATTAAAGGCTAATCTCAGGAGTTTAAGGGGAGCATTGATAAAAAAAGTTTGCATCACTGTGCAACTGTCAAAACGGCATATAAATATATTCTGTGGAAATTGGGCAAAATGTTATGTTCTAAAGGCTATATTCTCTGTAGATTACCGGTAAGTGTTATTCATTGATATAAAAACAGTGTGAATGGGGAAAAAATCAATTGTACAGGGTTGATTGATGGTGTTTATCAACTCCCTACATATACATATATATATTGATTGTAGGTTATTCACAGGGTTGCAAAAAATGCCATTGCTCAACCCTGTATGATTCATTTTTTTTTCTGCCCTGACCAGTCAACTTGGGTTGATCAAAACCATCACTATCTTTCATCACTCAGCCATGCCATTGTCAGGAAAGGAAGACCGGCAAGCAGGTTGGTTCCTCTGAATGGTGTTTGCGTGCACAGCCGCAGGCCAACTTACTGTACTTCACATGCATTAAAGTGTTACTAAACCAACAACATTAAAATCTGTATATGCAGTAAAGCATGATTGTTATACTCACTGTGGAACTTAAGGGGTTAATTTGATCCTGTATGCACAGATCCTCCCCTTCTTGCATTGTCTCCAAAACATGTTCAGATAAGGCAGAGTTACTGGAGTCAGGCTGCACATGCTCAGTCTGGTGTGTATTGCTAGAGAGTTTTTTTTTTCTTGGGAGAGTGCATGTGATCAGCACAGGGCCAATCAGCACTGTCCAGACAAAGGGTCAGGGGTCCTACATCCTCATAAGAAAGCCAGTGCAGTATGAAGACTCCTCTCCTCCTACAAGCTTTGACCAGGCACTGATAGAAGTCACAAGACTGCTATATACTGCTGATGATAAAAGGTATTTAGCAGTTTATATTTACTAAAATTATTGCATTTCCATGTTCTGTGTACTGTGGGAGACCAGATATAGTGAATGCAGGGTCCTGGGTTTAGTAACACTTTAAGGAAACGTGGACGTGCTCATACATGTACGCATCCCATGCTACTCATGCCCGGCCACATAAGCATCTGTCATTGATGTTGGCACCAGGCGGGCTATTTAAACTAAGCCAGTGATCAGGTTTTGGTGCTGTCTTATCTACAGCATCCCAGTGCATCTGTGACCTGTTACTCTGCTTCTGATCTCATTTACCAACCTGGCTCTGTCAGGTCATCTGGGGTAAGGTGACAGATGAGCCCTGCTGGTGTGTGAATCACACCACTGAAGTGTGACGTGCACCGCTAAGGTTGCAAAGTGCACCGCTAAGGTTGTGAACCCCTAGCTGACTGCTGCGACTAGAGATCAGGATGGTGCAGGGAAGTGGCACTGCTGGGACCCTGACACAGATTGCACAGGGAGCTAGAGCATAGGGATGGAGTCTAAGAGTCAGCAGGTGTTCACCAGGGCCTCTGATGGTTAGGATGGACTTGGCTGCAACTGGATCCAGGTTGGTGCCCCCGGGGTCCCCCAGCTCATGCTTAAGGCTACAGGTGAAATAAAGAGAAAGCAGCAGTGCAAGATATCAAGAGATGGTCAGTGGGAAAGCCAAGGGTCAGGGCTACAAGCAGACAGGAACAGATAGGAGACACGATAAGGTCGGGGTCACTAGCAGACAAGGAAGGTCAAAGAACAAGCCAAGATTGGGGACACTAGCAGACAAGGAAGGTCAAAGAACAAGCCGAGATCTGTACACTGAAACAAACTGAGCCACACAAACTGAGCCACATAAACTGAGCCACACAACCACACAAACCACACAAACCTAAAACACAATAATTGGTCAGCAACGAAGCTTGGAGCACATGGTCTTTTATAGTGTTTCCTTAATTGGAGACGGGGGTGGAGTTCACAGAGGGAAGATATTTAGCACACAGGTGATGATGTGCACAGCCTAAAAGCTGACACAACCAAGGAGGTAAGCAAACATACAGGACATGAATTGTAGTACATGTTCATGACAGGCTCACTTTAGACATTCCTGAATCTCACCTTGACCATTCTCCTGACCTCTGCTTCTGCCTGCTCCCTTTGCCTCTACACTACTGACAGTTACTTGTAATGGCCCTGCGTACTGGGCTAAGGCCTAGCTGTTTGTGTAACAGCCATTTTGTGATGTCTCAGTTCACCTCAGCCATGTTGGTATGTGAAGGGCAGACCACAGTGACCTTGCCCCCACCTTTTTTTCAGTTATCCAATACAAAAACTGGTGACTGAGGCCAGATACACTTTATCAGTTTCCCAATACCCATCTCCGGGTCTATAAAACTGTCTGACTAGTGCTGCAGTGACTAGAAAGGTAACAGATACCTGTAGTAAAAAGCCTAATCCACAAAAGGGGCAGACAGTTTAGCAGTCTAACTCTGAAACTGTAGCATGTTTCACAACTTCCAAAATAATTATAGCACAGCCATAATATGAACATATTTAGTTTCCTCGGATAATTTGTAACGTTTCAAGTCCAGACACCCATATGTCAGATCATATGGGGAACCACTGGTACCTCTTCTTCCTCCTAGAGAAATTAGACATTGGACACCTGTCTTGCTTATATTTGTTTTTAAGCAATTTTCCGCTGGACCATGCTATGGATGTTAGCAGTCTGTAAACAATAGAGAAAATAGAGATGCAGAGATATGAATATTTATCCCAAACTGTACTTGGGACTTGGTCATGAGTGGTGACCTCCCAGTGACCAGCCCTCCGAAGCTTAATTCGTCACGAGGCCATCTGTCAACACCCCTTTGATCCCACAGAAAAGGGAGATGCCAGGACAGTTTGGACAGTTCTCCTGTACCATCAAATCAGAAACATCTGCCAAATTTGAGAACCATTTTGACATCTGGCTCATCGACCAAACTCTGTTCAACCCAAAGACATTGATTTCAAATATCCTTCCTCCTTAATTCTACTTTATCTCTCTATTGCTGTATATTGTCTTTATTTCTTTAAAACACCTTTTTCTGTAAATATTTTAATTTGCACCAATTTTGAACTTTTCTTTATTAAAACCTTATTTTGAAAGTGCTAACTTGGTCCCTAAGCTCTTAATGCAAGCTATAAACAAACTTGTCTTTTGATGAATGCTACTGTCTAGAATAAGTCTTCTGAGCATACCTGTCTGCAGTCACAATGTGTGTTACAGATGATTATTCTAAAATCATAATTGGTATTGCTAAACTGGTGGAAGTCCTGACTCTTCCATAAACAAGGTTCAATGGTGGCAGTAAAAGGGTTAATTGATTAAATTAGCCCAGTGGCAATCGCTCTCAGGCTGCTGGCATCTAGATTGTGGTCCGGCAAGCTGGAAAATCTTTGTGCTGGGAGCAGCTGAGAGTGGCATTGTTACATTAGTGACAGCGTGGTGTGAGATTGGCCAGTCCTTTGTCACGAGTTAGTGAGGAGGGCAGGGATCTGATTCTGTATTCGTCACATTACTGACTGCAGCCTGTACTCTGACTAGGCTCTTGCCTCCGCACTTGTACTTGATCCGTCTGCCAGTAGCTTGCCTGACTCCGTTTCTGCCTTACTCGCTGCTGGGCTGCTCACTTTAAGCACCTGCCTACCACCTGTCAGTGCCTGCTCACCATCTGCCTGCTACCGGCCCAAGCCTCACCTGCCTGCTGCCACCAGTGCCAGCCAGCTTTGGCTCTCTGCTTTTCTGCCACTACCCAGGGATTTCAGCAATTTATTTATAGTGAGTGACTGGGTAACTTTAACCTCTTGCCGCCACCGCTATAGCCAAATACGGCTACAGCATGGGCCTAAATTGCCAGGAGGGTGTCCATGTACGTCCTCCCATGCATGTGATACCTGCGCGCCCCCTGCAGACTTGGCTGATCACAGATTGGAGTAAGGGGTGATCCCGGAGCCTTACCACATGATCAGCTGTCAGCCAATCTGCTTGTTTTTTCTTCACGCTGATAGCGTGAGGAGAAAAAACAAAGCTGATTACCCTCTGGAGTTAATGGGACATTGCATTCCACATGCACCAGACCCACTTTTGCTAAGCAGTGCCCACCAGTGCCACCTACCAGTGCATATCAGCACTGCTAAACAGTGCCCACCAGTTTCCCCTACCAGTGCCCACCAGTGCCACCTATCAATGCCCACCAGTGCCACTTATCAGTGCCCATCAGTACCACCTACCAGTGCTGGCCTATCAGTGTCACCTACCAGTGCCTATCAGTGCCCATCAGTGCCACCTATCAGTGCTCTTTAGTGCATCAGCGCACATCAATGAAGGAGAAAAATGACCCGTTTGCAAAATGTTATAACAAACTATGAAAAAAAAATTTTTTTCTTCAACATTTTCAGTCGTTTTTTGTTTGTTTAGCAAAAAATAAAAACCCAATAGTGATTAAATGCCACCAAAAGAAAGCTCTATTTGTGTGAGAAAAAAATATAAATTCATATGGGTACAGTGCTGCATGACTGCGCAATTGTCATTTAAAGAGTGACAGCGCTGAAAGCTGAAAATTGACCTGGGTAGGAAGGGGGTTTAAGTGCCCAGTAAAAGAATCTATGCCCACATGAACCTTGAAAATGCCAAACCAACTTTGTGAAAATTTGTATTTGCATATGCCTGCTATAAAACTTCACCTGTGGCCCAATCAGACTATATGTTACTGTAATGTGTTACAGTGCATTATAATGTCCTGTATTAAGGCATCACATTTATTTGGATGGACTAAGCCTAACATTTGCACATAAATGTAAACTGAAGTTCCACACCACCGATAAAATGTCCAGTTACAACTATATTCAAATAAAAAGTCAGTGAGACAAAATAAAAGTACCCAACACATTTTGGAGATCCAAAAATGCCTCCTGATTGAAAACATTGTGAATGGATTAGACGTAAACTGGACCTTTAATGGTATTTCTTCCAGTGTGATTACATGTACAGGCCTTGTCAGCAGCTGGATTGAACTCTTGACGTTTATTGGAATAAATTCATATCTGGATCTCTTAGTAGTGGTGTGGCACTTCAATTTACATTTTCGTTGCATTGCACTACAAGCCAAGGAGACCATAGAGATCCTCTGGGGTGTAGAATTCACCTGCCCGGGAACCATGTTAAATACATCCTCATCGACACTTTAAGGGTACTTTTACACTGGGGCGGGGGAGGGGGGCGGTAGTGATAAAACTTTCAGTGGAGCTTTTCCGCTGTTATGACGCCACTATGCGGGCAGGAGCGGGGCACTTTTAACCCCCGTCAACGGGTTAAAAAGGGGTGAAGAGTGTCGGCGCGCATCGCTTCTGAAGCGCTGCCCGTTAATTTCAATGGAGGGGGGTGGTGTAGGACCGGTGTATCACCGCTCACTGCAACGCCTTAAAGATGCTGCTTGCAGGAATTTTTTGCTCATGACCCTTTCATTTTTTTTAATGCACAGGTGGTTCATATCTGAGTGTTGTGGCTTGATAAAATGCATGTGTTTTGAGGTGCACTGGTAAGGAGTGTCAGATTAGCATTCTAAATGCCATTGCAATGTGTACCACCACTCATTAATGTGTAATGTGCATTTCAGTAACGCACAATAGAACATGAGTTTTACTGCAACCCATCAGTGTGCTTAGACCATAAGTTTATATTGCTCCCTGACTGCATAGGTACAGAATCTCACATAAGTGAGTACACCCCTCACATTTTTGTAAATATTTTATTAGATCTTCAACACTGAAGAAATGGCACTTTGCTACAATGTAAAGTGGTGAGTGCACAGCTTGTATAACAGTGTACATTTGCTGTCCCCTCAAAATAACTTAGCACACACCTATTAATGCCTAAACCGCTGGCAACAAAAGTGAGTACACCCCTAAGTAAAAATATCCAAATTGGGCCCAATTAGCCATTTTCCCTCCCCGGTATCATGTGACTCGTTAGTGTTACAAGGTCTCAGGTGTGAATGGGGGAGCAGGTGTGTTAAATTTGGTGTTATCACTCTCAATCTTTCATACTGGTCATTGGAAGTTTAGCATGGCACCTCATGGCAAAGAACTCTTTGGGGATCTGAAAAAAAGAATTGTTGCTCTACATAAAGATGGCCTAGGCTATAAAAAGATTGCCAAGACCCTGAAACTGAGCTGGAGCACGGTGGCCAAGCGGTTTAAGTGGACAAGTTCAACTCAGAACAGGTCTTGCCATGGTCGACCAAAGAAGTTGAGTGCATGTGCTCAGCATCATATCCAGAGGTTGTCTTTGGGAAATACACGTATGAGTGCTGCCAGCATTGCTGCAGAGGTTGAAGGGGTGGGGGTTCAGCCTGTCAGTGCTCAGACCATGTGCCGCACACTGCATCAAATTGGTCTGCATGGCTGTCATCCCAGAAGGCTGCCTATTCTAAAGATGATGCACAAGAAAGGCCACAAACAGTTTGCTGAAGACAAGCAGACTAAGGACATGGATTACTGGAACCATGTCCTGTGGTCTGATGAGACCAAGATAAACTTATTTGGTTCAGATGGTGTCAAGTGTGTGTGGCGGCAACCTGGTGAGGAGTACAAAGACAAGTGTGTCTTGCCTACAGTCCAGCATGGTGTGTCATGGTCTGGGATGCAGAGGATCAGTTCATTGAGGGAACCATGAATGCCAACATGTACCGTGACATACTGAAGCAGAGCATGATCCCCTCCCTTCAGAGACTGTGCCGCAGGGCAATATTCCAACATGATAAAGACCGCAAACACATCTCCAAGAAGCTGAGGGTAAAGGTGATGGACTGGCCAAGCATGTCTCCAGACCCAAACCCTGTTGAGCATCTGTGGGTCATCCTCAAACGGAAGAGGGAGGAGCACAAGGTCTCTAACATCAACCAGCTCCGGGATGTCATCATGGAGGAGTGGAAGGGGACTCCAGTGGCAACATGTGAAGCTCTGGTGAACTCCATGCCCAAGAGGGTTAAGGCAGTCCTGGAAAATAATGGTGACCACACAAAATATTGACACTTTGGACCCAATTTGGACATTTTCACTTAGGGGTGTACTCACATTTATTGCCAGTGGGTTTACATTAATGTCTGTGTGTTGAGTTATTTTGAGGGGGCAGCAAATTTACACTGTTATACAAGCTGTATACTCACTACTTTACATTGTAGCAAAGTGTCATTTCTTCGGTATTGTCACATGAAAAGATCTAATAAAATATTTTCAAAAATGTGAGGGGTGTACTCACTTTTGTGAGTTACTGTATATACACTATATTACCAAAAGTATTGGGATGCCTGCCTTTACACACACATTAACGTTAATGGCATCTCAGTCTTAGTCTGTAGTGTTCAATATCGAGTTGGCCCATCCTTTGCAACTATAATAGCTTCAACTCTTCTAGGAACTCTGCCCACAAGATTTACATTCAACAGCAGCACCACAATCTGGTTCATCACAGTTTGACAAAAAAAGCTTTATTTAGGTAGTTTTAGCAGCTACCCATGCTTTTTCATCAAGCAGTAATAGGACCACTTTGATTGGCAGATAGAAATTGTTGACTGAGGCTGTCCCTCTTATGTGGATACAAAACAGACATGTTTCTGGACAAATTATACCAAACAGTAGGAATTAGGAGACAGCAGATGATACTGCAGTATAAAATTGACCAGCAGCATCACAATTTTAAAGTGCAAGGCTAGGTCCAAATTTACTAGAGACAAAGAGCACAGGCTGGGACTTTACCACAAGAATTAGGACACTTTAGAAGATATAGCAGTGTGAAATTGGCCAGTAGCAGGGCAGTTTTAATCGGGGATAATAGACCTAAGCAATGCATGTCTAACTTTCATTTTATTTTTTTCTCTATGGGCATATGGGGTGTGATGAATGTGAGTGTAATGTGAGGTGGTTTGGGAGCATACTGTTCTTGTACTTATTATTATTATGTTTTTTTTTAAATGATGCTGCTGTGTTCTGTAGACAAAAAGCAGCTCTAAGAACAGATTGATCAGTAACAAGTGAATGCTGTGCTGTGAGCACCCCAAATTTAACCACTTAAGGACCGGAAGGATTTCCAGCTTTAGGACCGGAGCCCTTTTTGCGATTCGGCACTGCGTCGCTTTAACTGACAATTGCGCGGTCGTGCGACGTTGTACCCAAACGAAATTTGCGTCCTTTTTTTCCCCACAAATAGAGCTTTCTTTTGGTGGTATTTGATCCCCTCTGCGTCATTTCTGATCGCCGCTATAAACAAAAGAAGAGCGACAATTTTGCAAAAAAACCCAAATTTCTTACTTTTTGCTAAAATACAAATCCAAAAAAAAAATATAAAAAAACATTTTTTTTCACAGTTTTTGGCCGATTTATATTCTTCCTCATATTTGCGATAAAAAAAATCGCAATCGGCGTTTATTGATTGGTTTGCGCAAAAGTGGTCGCGTTTACAGATGATGAGAATTCATTT
>BLSH010537909.1:1268894-1335770 GCA_018402905.1 Glandirana rugosa | reverse complement strand
CTACCAATCCTGTTCGTAGACTGAAACTAGGCTGAAGTTACTATAAGTTACCCGACTTCATCCTGGTTTCAGCCTGGTTTCATCACGTCCTTGGAAAAAGTCTCAGCCTGACTGAACATAGCCTGGTATCTTTTCATAAAAATGTTGTACTGACTCTGTAACACAGATAACTCTTTTGATATTCTGTATTGTACAACTTTGAAATATCATAAATAAACAATTTAAAAAAAAAAAAAATAAAATGACCAGGACAGGATAGCAGCTGAGGCTGGGTTCACACTGGTACGACATACGCTTCGACTTTTGGAGCACATGTTGCATGACGTGTGTAAATCAACGATTCCCTATGAGAGCCATCTTAACTGGTCCGATACAAGTCAGTCCGACTCTGAAAAAGGTTCCTGCACTACTTTGGTCCGACTTTGGTCCTACTTCAGCCCATTGAATATCATTGAAGTCGGATCAAAGTCAGATGCTTGTCCTAACCATCCGACATGGTGATTACAGCAGCAGTAAAATGAATTTATGTCACACTGGGATTGTTTTGATTGGTCAAAGGACAAGTCAGGCTATCTCAAAGTCGGAGCAAAATCTTCACCTGTTCATTCAAGTTGGATGGAAGTAGGACCAAAGTAGGACCGATGTAGGACCAATGTTGCAGGGCAAAGTAGGATGATAGTCGTACAACAGTCATGTTGTACCAGTGTGAACACGGCCTTAACCGGTTCCCGACCGGCTCACGTACATTTACTGCTGCAGTGTGGCTCTATTCCGCAAATTGTGATCTATAAACGGCAGCTCGTGTGTGCACAGCTGGCAGGCGGGAGCGCGCCGCCTCCGGCGAACTCTCGTGCCCACCGCACTTTGCAGGAGTGTGCCCACGGCTCAGGCGGACTCTATGTCTGCCGGCGAGCTGCGAAGACCTGGCAGAGAGAAAGAACGGGGAACCACTCTATCAGTGGGCATTGAAAAGATCTACTGATCCCTGTCACTGGGATCAGTTAGATCTCTTATGCCCATGGTAGCCCAACCCCCATACAGTTAGAACACGCCCAGGGAACACAGGTAACCCCTTCACTGCCCACTGCAGGTTAACCCCTTCACTGCCAATGACATTTATACAGTAATCAGTGGATATGTAAATTTCTGATCGCTGTATAAATGTCATTGGTCCCAAAAAATGTCAAAAATGTCCAACATGTCTGCCCCAATATCAAAGTCCCGATAAAAATTGGTGATCGCCGCCATTACTAGTAAAAAAAAAAAAATTGTAAAAACGCCAGAAATTAATTCTCATGGTTTGTAAACGCGACAACTTTTGCGCAAACCAATCAATACACGCCGATTGCGATTTTTTTCTACCAAAAATATGAGGAAGAATATAAATCAGCCAAAACCGATGAATACTTTTTTTTTATATTTTTTTGGATTTGTATTTTAGCAAAAAGTAAAAGATCTTTTTTTTTTTGCAAAATTGTCGCTCTTTTTTTGTTTATAGCGGTGATCAGAAATGAAGCAGAGGTGATCAAATACCACCAAAAGAAAGCACTATTTCTGGTAAAAAAAGGACGCAAATTTTGTTTGGGTACAACATCGCACGACTGCGCAATTGTCAGTTAAAGCAACGCAGTGCCGAATCGCAAAAAGTGCTCTGGTCCTAACATGGGAAATCCTTCCGGGGCTGAAATGGTTAAAGGCAAAAAAACTCCCAGGGGTGAGAACTAAGATAGGCAGAAAAGGGGTTGATTGCCCAAAGAGCTAGTAATCAAAATTAAAGTACAGCTTCATAACTGAGTCTAATCTTACCTTATGCAGTTGGTCAGCTTTCCCTGACCTTTCTCTACAGCAGGTTCCAATACATTAATGAATGAAATAATTATTTTATCTAAACTCCATGGTACATTCGTGTAATCAGCAAGTTGTTGATATAATAATACATTGTAAATAAAAGAATAAATGATCAAGTTTAGCTCTTAAAATGTAATACCTGTGCTTGCTTTGGTGTTCAGTGCAAAAACCCTTTGCGTTGGTGTTCTGTGGTAACGCCATTCAGTGGCAATATTAACTTTGCATTGATGTTCAGTGACAACACTAAATTGTATGTGAATATAGCATTCAATGTGATAGATAATATAATCCTTGAGTGTCGCTAAACATCAACAGTGCTTTCCATCACACTATACATACCCAATAAAACAAAAAAAATGTAGCGCACACAAAATAAATAAATAAAATGTCCACATTTCTCATCATCAATATTTAATTACTACTGGGTTACATATGTGAAGAGTTCCATAAACTTCCCAACATTTCCTACTGTGTCTCCAGCCACCCAGTGCAATATATCTGCTAACCTCCAACTGTGGACCCAAATATAATATAAAGGTCATAAAAGCTTCAATCATCAAACCCAAGGAGATATTTCCTCCTGCATGCTTCTGTATTCTCCTCCTCCTCCTCCAGAACCTCAAGACTCACTCCCCGCATGGACTCCAACATAATCAAGATCAAACTGGCATATGTTTTTTCATCCAAGACATGCATTATTCCATCCAGGGCAGTATTTCCTCCACTCCACTTAAAGCGGTAGTAAACTGAGGATGTTTAAAAAAAATAAAATAAACACCTGTAAGGCAATTGCATAATGTGCTAGTATGCACTAACCTTGGAATGAAGCCTTCCAGCAGTGTGCTGTCACCGCTGAGAGGGCTGACATCTTCCCTCGGCCTTTCTTCCGGGTTTGTGCACGCCAGCTATGTGATTGGCCGGAGCTGCAATGACGTCACTCCTGCGCATGCATGAAGGAGCCCTTGGTTCCGGCATGAAGAGCGCATGCACCGGTGATGGAACTGACTGCATTCAGGGAAAGCATCTAGACGGTGCATGTGTAGGAGATATTAATTTTACCTACAGGTAATCCTATAATAAGGCTTACCTGCAGGTAAAAATCACCAAACGGGCTTTGCTACCACCTAGCAGATTTTTTGGGCAGTGTTTACTTACTACAGAGACAAGCTGCTTCTCTAGTCCCATGCTGAGTGCTCACAATGGTGACGTTAGGCACCAAGAAATTTTGAAGAAAGTTATCAATGGGTCAAATCAACATTCGTTTTTCGACCACAGTGGAAAATTTGAAAGGAACAGTATGAATTTTTTTTTCGTGAACAAATTAATTTCTAACAGTCAGATATTAAAAGCATCCAAATTCTTTCAAACAAATGAGAATCTTCATACAGATTTTCCTTAGACTTTTGCTAAGATTTTTCAATCAAAATTCAATCCATCTATGGTCAGCTAAAGAGTGCCATCAGGTGGATATTAATCCAGTGGTGCTTAGTGTGTAGACTGCGGGGGGAACATTAAAGCCACCGTTGTGTGGACATAAAACTACTGCAATGGCGTCTAGCTTCAGAACTTACAGGAACCTCTTTCAGGACCCTGGTTGAGAATTCCTGAGCTAAAAAGGCCCAAAAGCAGAGAAAAATCAAAGTTTGTTTTAGGCATGACACTGATTAGCTGCTGTACATTTGGATATGGGTGTGTACAGTCTGTAGTAAAACATGATTCTTAGTCATTTTTTCTATTCTTTAGTTTCATTTTCGAAGATATAAACAGTGTAAGCAGCAAAGACACCACAGAAAACAGGCTACCTTATACAGAATTCATCACAAGTGGTAACAGTCAACAACTTAGTAAGCATAGGCACTAAAAATACATTTCGTGTACAGTGTAGACACAAGAGATTTCAAAAATTGGAAACTGGTGTTACATAGGCCCTTAAAAAGATGCAATAGGCAGAGACCAACACCGAGTAAACCGTTATCACTCATGATGGTCTAACCTTTGAAGTTATTCCCTAATGAGGATTGAGTCTGCCTCAGTGGTGAGAGAACCAAAGCGAGAAGGAGAGAAAGAAGTCAGAGAACAGTAGTGTAAAGAAGAGGAGCAGGAGAAAGGAGTTGAAGAGTAGGAAAGCGGGGGGGGGGGAGGTGGCCCAATCCACTTTCCAGGAAACTGTTCATCTAGGAATGCTCGGACCTGACACCCATAATGTGGTGGTGCACCATCTTGCTGGAAAAACTCAGGGAACGTGCCAGCTTCAGTGCATAAAGAGGGAAACACATCATCATGTAGCAATTTTGCATATCCAGTTGAATGGCCCCCAAGGTCTCCCGATCTGACCCCCTTAGACTTTTATCTTTGGGGTCATCTGAAGGCAATTGTCTATGCTGTGAAGATACGAGATGTGCAGCACCTGAAACTATGGATACTGGAAGCCTGTGCTAGCATTTCTCCTGTGGTGTTGCGATCAGTGTGTGAAGAGTGGGAGAAGAGGGTTGCATTGACAATCCAACACAATGGGCAGCACATTGAACACATTTTATAAGTGGTCAGAAACTTGTAAATAACTCATGAAATAATAAAGTTACGTTAAAACCAAGCACACCATTGTTTTTCTTGTGAAATTCCCAATACGTTTGATGTGTCACATGACCCTCTTCCTATTGAAAAAACAAAAGTTGGATTCAAAATGGCCGACTTCAAAATGGCCACCATGGTCACCACCCATCTTGAAAAGTTTCCCCCCTCACATATACACAAACAGGAAGTTAATATCACCAACCATTCCCATTTTATTAAGGTGTGTCCATATAAATGGCCCACCCTGTATATTCTTTTCTGAATGTGCATTGTCTTATTAGAGAAGTAACCCAGAGTAGTACATGCACTGTAGAAACATAACAGTTTTTACAACTACCAACAACAAAATCAGTAGATATACTCATGAATTAAATTACTTACTTTGGTGTGAAATTTATGGAAAAAACAGGGACATCATGGATATAAATTGTCAATGAATAGCAGCAGTAAAATGTGACTGGCCATCCTAATGAAACTCTGAAGCTGCACCGAGAACTAGAACACCTGCTGGTGGCACCAGCAGGTTTCTCTCAGCTGTTGGCAGGTCCCAGGAATTAGTCACCACTTGACGCTGACTGCTGGAAGGGTATTTAGCCACACTTTAGGAGTAAGGATGGGTTTGGATGATCCATATTAAGTCAGTGGGGGGGATTTACTAAAACTCGTGCGCAAAGAATCTGGTGCAGCTGTGCATAGTAACCAATCAGCTTCTAACTTCAGATTTTTCAATTAAGCTTTGACAATAAAACCATCAGGAGAGCCCAGCGCTCCTGCTCCTCATTCCAGCATCCTGCTTTTGGCTGTGGCATTCTCCCTGTCTTTGTCCACCTGCAAGTGATTGATGTGGTCAGTCTCTGGGTGGAAACCAAGCCTGTTTTAACCACTTCAGCCCCGGAAGGATTTCCCACTTTAGGACCAGAGCACTTTTTGCGATTCGGCGATGCGTCGCTTTAATTAACAATTGCGCGGTCGTGCGACTTTGTACCCAACTAAATTTGCGTCCTTTTTTCCCCACAAATAGAGCTTTCTTTTGGTGCTATTTGATCCCCTCTGCGTCATTTCTGATCGCCGCTATAAACAAAAGAAGAGCGACAATTTTGCAAAAAAAAAAACAAATTTATTACTTTTTGATAAAATACAAATCCAAAAAAAAAAATATAAAAAAACATTTTTTTCCATAGGTTTTGGCCGATTTATTTTCTTCCTCATATTTTTGGTAAAAAAAAATCGCAATCGGCGTTCATTGATTGGTTTGCGCAAAAGTTGCCGTGTTTATGGATGATGAGAATTAATTTCTGGGGTTTTTATTTTTTTTTTATTTTTTACTAGAAATGGCGGCGATCTGCAAATTTTAGCGATACTGCGATATTGCAGCGGACATGTTGGACCATTTTGACACTTTTTTGGGACCATTGGCATTTATACAGCGATCAGTGCTATAAAAATGCACTGATTACTGTGTAAATGCCATTGGCAGTGAAGGGGTTAACCTTCCGGGGGGCGCTCTAAGAGTTAACTGTGTTCCCTGGGCGTGTTCTAACTGTGTGTGGGCTGCCCTGGCTGGGGAAAGGGGATGATCACAGCTTCCATATACAGGAAGGCTGTGATCATCGCCCTTCCCCCTTCAATGTTTACATACACGGACCTCCGTTCTTTCAGTGCGGGGGAGCAGCGATCGAGTCCACCCTACCCGCTCCCTGGCTCCCCCCGAACACAGTGAGCGCGCGAGCGCGCCTCCGGCGGCGCGCGAGCTCACAATGCTAGTTATCGTGGCCGCCATCCTGTGACGGCGGTTCGCAATAACAAGCCACCTTGCCGCCGTCACGCTGCGGCGGGCGGTCAGCAAGTCGTTAAGCAATTCTATCATGAATGCTACTGCCAGACTTATCCAGCTTGCCAACTGCTCAGTGTCTGCCACACCTCTCCACCAATCCCTACATTGGCTCCCGATCGCCCAGCAAATGAAATTCAAAATACTAACCACAACATTCAAAGCCATCCACAACTCTGCCCCGAGCTACATCACCAATCTTGTCTCCAAATATCACCCAAACCGTCCTCTCCGCTCCTCTCAAGACCTCCTACTCTTAAGCTCTCTTGTCACCTCCTCTCATGCTCGTCTCCAGGATTTCTCCAGAGCCTCTCCCATCCTCTGGAACTCTCTACCGCAACCTGTCCGGCTATCTCCTACTCTAGCTGCCTTCAGGCGATCCCTGAAAACACATTTCTTCAGGGAAGCTTATCACACCTCCAACTAATCTTTTACCTCTTCCATCAACTCATTCCCCACAGTTACAACCTTTTGTACCACCTGCCCCCCATTAGATTGTAAGCTCTTCTGAGCAGGGCCCTCTTAATCCTTTTGTTTTCTATTGTATTGTACCTGTATTGTCCCCCTTTTATATTGTAAAGCACTGCGTAAACTGTTGGCGCTATATAAATCCTGTATAATAATAATAAGCCAGCCAAATCCTCACTCGCATGCTTGTGATAGAGAGTGATAAGTGTGTAATCCCTGATCAAGCCCCCTGTCTGCCCTGCTCTGCTTGTTTGGATTTCCCTGTGTATATGACCTTGGATCAGATATTGGACTATTCCCTGAACTCAGCCTGCCTTTTACCTGGACTGTCATAGAACCCCTCTGCCTGTCTGCTAATCGCAAGTACCTGTTTGCTTTGCTCAGTTCCCGCCTGCCCTGGAGTAGTGGCTAGGCACTATAGCATTGTTTATAGGTCCTGGGGGCAACTGAGTACTGGTAGGCCTGCTTGCCTTATCGGAAAGGGGGTAGCTATAGGTGAAGAACACAGTAGCCAGCTATATTGTCTGACCACCTGCGTTGGGGTACACATTACAAAAACCTAGAAGTTAAATGGTTTCTATGCACAGCTGCACTAAATTCTGTGTGCACCAGTTTTAGTAAGTCTCCCCCAATGACATTGCCACGTGGCCATATTAGGTTAATAATGTCACGCACATCCATATGTGTATATGCAAATGCAAGGCAGGGAATGAATGGCCCAACTGATCAGCTGATCAAGCTAGCAGTGACAGCTTTCTTTTGGGTTCGCCTAAACCCAAGCTCATCCCTATTTTTGAGTCCCTATTTAGGAGTCACACACATGTGCGCCACAGTGCCTGTATATCTGTTACTTCCCAAACATGTTACCTGTTGTGGCTTCTGTTCCTGACCTTCCTGATCTTGCTTTCTGTTACTTTGTATTCCTGCTGGATTCTGTTCTACCAGATTCCCCTTCTCTGTTGTTCATAGTTAGTTAGCAATTTAGTTAATTTCCACTTTCACGTGTGTTCACTTTGTGTACAGGTTGCTATATTTATGTTCAGGGATCAGCATGGTGTCCGCACACAGACACTGGTATCCATGAGCAGTGCTTGCAGTGTCTGCGGCCAGTGCAGACTTTCTTTTTACTAACTTGACTCACTGACTGCAGGAGAACAGGAAGCTCAAGAAGAGGAGTATTGTACTACAGACAGAGTAATAGTTTATGCTGAGCAGTGCAAAGTGATATATCAGCGCGGGAGAAGAAAGAGAACAGCCGACTGATCTGAGGAGGAGGAGGAAGGAAGGAAGGCACTGGAGTCTGAGGAACTCCACGTAGAGCATTTATCAGGTAAAGACTATAGTAAAACAGCTATTTGGGCCTCAACTTTTTAAAGAGGTGGAGCAATCTGACCACCCTAAGCTTTCTGGATGCAGCTGCTTGACACAGGACTTCAGTTTCAACACAGTTTCTACTATAGTCTGGTTTGGAAATATAGAGTTGACAATGCTGGCTTGTGACTTGCCATGTGTACCTGGCAGTGGCTCAATGGATTCAACATTAAAGACGGTGTGAACACTGATTGGATTCAAGGGGGGATCTATGGGGACCCTGGCCTGCTAAGGGGGATCTATGGGGAGCCTGGCCTCCTCTAAGGGGGATCTATGGGGACCCTGGCCTGTTCTAAGGGGGATCTAAGGGGACCCTGGCCTGCTTTAAGGGGGATCTATAGGGACCCTGGCCTGCTTTAAGGGGTATCAATGGGGACCCTAGCCTGCTCTAAGAGGGATCTATGGGGACCCTGGCCTTCTCTAAGGGGCATCTATGGGGACCCTGCTGAAGGGAGATCTATGGATTGGGGACCCTGGCCTGTTCTAAACAGGGATCTATGGGGACCCTGCTCTAAAGGGGGATCTATGGGGACCCTGCTCTAAAGGGGATCTATGGGGGCCCTGGTCTGCTCTAAGGGGTATTTATGGGGACCCTGCTGAAGGATGAATCTATGGGGACCCTGCACTAAAGGGGGATTTATGGGGACCCCTGGCTTGCTCTAAAGGGGGGGTCTATGGGGATACCCTGGTCTGCTCTGAAGGGGGATATATAGGGACCCTAGCCTGCTTTAAAGGGGGGTCTATGGGCACCCTGCTCTAAATGGGGATCTATGGGGACCCTGGCCTGCTCTAAAGGGGGATCTATGGGGACCCTGGCCTGCTCTAAAGGGGGATCTATAGGGAGATCTATGAGGACCCTGGCCTGCTCTTAAGGGGGATCTATGGAGACCCTGGCCTGCTCTAAAGGGGGATCTATATGGGGACCCTGGCCTGCTCTAAAGGGGGTCATATTGGCTAAATATATAAGACTAAGGGGGATCTATGGAACCTGGCCTAGCCTGGCCTGCTCTAAAGGGGGATCTATGGGACCTGACCTGGCCTGGCCTGCTCTAAAGGGGGATCTATGGGAACCCTGGTTTTTTGATGGTTTTAATTTGAAATGTACCTTGGCGTCCTTCACTAAGGTCTCTGCTTTGGAAAATGTCTGCCATAGCCTTGGTCCGTGCCTATCCCTGTTTATGTTTCATGTCACTTTTTTCTTGGGTTTATAATAAATTGTATTTCTTCACCTAGGTTTGGGTCTGGTTTCCTCTGTGTGGTTTCCACATACAGTCAGGTCCAGAAATATTGGGAGATCGACACAATTCTAATCTTTTTGGCTCTATACACCACCACAATGGATTTGAAATTAAACTAAGATGTGCTTTAACTGCAGACTTTCAGCTTTAATTTGAGGGTATTTACATCCAAATCAGGTGAACGGTGTAGGAATTACAACAGTTTACATATGTGCCTCCCACTTTTTAAGGGACCAAAAGTAATGGGACAAATTAACAATCATAAATCAAACTTTCCCTTTTTAATACTTGGTTGCAAATCCTTTGCAGTCAATTACAGCCTGAAGTCTGGAACGCATAGACATCACCAGACACTGGGTTTCATCCTTGGTGATGCTCTGCCAGGCCTCTACTGCAATTGTCTTCAGTTCCTGCTTGTTCTTGGGGCATTTTCCCTTCAATTTTGTCTTCAGCAAGTGAAATGCATGCTCAATCAGATTCAGGTCAGGTGATTGACTTGGCCATTGCATAGCATTCCACTTCTTTCCCTTAAAGAACTCCTTGGTTGCTTTCGCAGTATGCTTCGGGACATTGTCCATCTGCACTGTGAAGTGCCGTCCAATGAGTTCTAAAGCATTTGGCTGAATATGAGCAGATAATATTGCCCGAAACACTTCAGAATTCATCCTGCTGCTTTTGTCAGGAGTCACATCATCAATAAATACAAGAGAACCAGTTCCATTGGCAGCCATACATGCCCACACCATGACACTACCACCACCATGCTTCACTGATGAGGTGGTATGCTTTGGATCATGAGCAGTTCCTTTCCTTCTCCATACTCTTCCCATCACTCTGGTACAAGTGGATCTTGGTCTCATCTGTCCATAGGATGTTGTTCCAGAACTGTGAAGGCTTTTTTAGATGTTGTTTGGCAAACTCTAATTTGGCCTTCCTGTTTTTGAGGCTCACCAATGGTTTACATCTTGTGCTGAGCCCTCTCTATTCACTCTGGTGAAGTCTTCTCTTGATTGTAGACTTTGACACACATACACCTACCTCCTGGAGAGTGTTCTTAATCTGGCCAACTATTGTGAAGGGTGTTTTCTTCACCAGGGAAAGAATTCTTTGGTCATCCACCGCAGTTGTTTTCCGTGGTCTTCCGGGTCTTTCGGTGTTGCTGAGCTCACCGGTGCATTCTTTCTTTTTAAGTTTGTCCCAAACAGTTGATTTGGCCACACCTAATGTTTTTGCTATCTCTCTGATGGGTTTGTTTTGTTTTTTCAGTCTAATGATGGCTTGTTTCACTGATAGTGACAGCTCTTTGGATCTCATATTGAGAGTTGATAGCAACAGATTCCAAATGCAAATAGCACACTTGAAATGAACTCTGGACCTTTTATCTGCTCCTTGTAAATGGGATAATAAGGGAATAACACACACCTGGCCATGGAACAGCTGAGCAGCCAATTGTCCCATTACTTTTGGTCCCTTAAAAAGTGGGAGGCACATATACAAACTGTTGTAATTCCTACACCGTTCACATGATTTGGATGTAAATACCCTCAAATTAAAGCTGAAAGTCTGCAGTTAAAGCACATCTTGTTCAATTCATTTCAAATCAATTGTGGTGGTGTATAGAGCCAAAAAGATTAGAATTGTGTCGATGTCCCAATATTTATGGGCCTGACTGTATCTGGTCATGCTAGCACTTTAGGATTTCAGTATGTGGTATCCTAACAAGCCTCGGCTAACTCATTGTAGGAAAAGTTGTTCACTCAAGTGATATATGTTTGGAATAGGATGCTGTACTTTTGATTTAGTAGAGGAACAGCACCTGTAAATATGTATGTCCATGTGGAAATTTTGCAGTATGAGTGTGATAATAGGCAAAGGTTTAAACCCTTTGCAAAATACTGTAAGGCCTCTTACACATGATACTGCTGTCTGAACATCTGCTTTTTTGGACGTAATTTCAGGCATTTATGTTGGATGTATGTGTACACATTTGCGTGCATTTGCATGCGTGCATTTGTGCACATTTGCGTGTAATAGTATTCTTGAGTTCTAGCTTCCAGAATGTTGTTGTGTCCATGCCCATTCTTACGTATACATGTATTTGCGCATGCTGATGCAAAGTTCTGACAGAGTAGGAGTGTGCACATTGAGGAGACTCACACAGGACTCTATAGATCCTAGCAGCCAATGCAGAGGGCACAGAGAGAACAGGCATATAGTGATACTTTCAGAGCCAATTATTTAAAATCTCCAAGGAGGAAATTTAAAGAAATCAAATGCATGTGTGTTATGTTAATTTTATCTGATTAAGGCTCCATGCACACTGAAGCTGATAAACAATCATTTAACAGCCCAAAAACGCTCCTTTATGTTATCCTATGTGTCCATGCACACATGGACCTTAATTGTCATTTAACAGCAGTGGCGTTTTTTGGCTGTTATCTGAACGCCCTGAATTGGCATTCAAGAGTGGTTCTTCTGATCACAAAAAATGATGGACGCCGAAAAATGCAGCTAAAGCTCATAAATGCCGCTAAACAGCCGTTTATTGGCGTCCGGCGTTTTTTGTAGTCAATGGAAGCTAATGAAGTAAGAAAAAAATGCTCAAAAACACAAACACTAAAAGCAGCGTTTTTCTGCCTGAAATCCGACATCCAAAACGACTATATATAGAGCGCCCAGTGTTCATGGAGCCTCAGGAAAAAAAATATTTTGACTTTAATACCACTTTAAGATTTTGCAGTGTTTTTATATGAGGCTTGTGAAAATGATAGAGAAGCTTGGCAAGAGACACAGAAACTGAAAATGGCATGAAATGTTTTGAATGCGACTTGTCTGTAGCTATTCGCATTGGAGGAATTGGTGCAATCTTGGTTGCATTCAGGCTGGTATGAATCAATTTCATCATCTCTATATGTAATGTTCCAGTTCTGAAACATCTGTTTTGGAATTTATACATTTTTGTTTGAAAAATGAGTACAGTGTTGCATCAGTGTTTATTCTTGGTTTTCAAGAGTGAATCACATGTCCGTCTTTAATATATTTCTTACGCATTTCCTATAAAATATTTTTTGCTTCAGTTCTCTTCCTGTAGATGTTCTAAGATGACTAGACAGCAAATAATTTTCACAGAATGTGATGACGTTAAAAAAAACTATTAAAAATGTTAACCTGTAAAATTTGACACCATGAAAATAAAATACAATGGTGACATTCTTAGGGATAGGTTTTGGTTGTTATATCTGATTAATTAATGCAACTGGTCCCCTCTCCAATATGTGCACCATTCTTTTATATAAAGGAATGTGCAAAACAGCCAGTTTTTTTTTTTTTTTTTTACCTAAAGCTAAGGGATCAGCACAAAAAATGTCACTAATCATCTTCGTATGTATATTTCACTCTGCAAAATAAATAAGTCAACTGACCTTAAAAGATAACTGTATTGTAACCACTTGCCTACCGGGCACTTTTACCCCCTTCCTGCCCAGGCCAATTTTCAGCTTTCAGTGCTGTTACACTTTGAATGACAATTGCGCGGTCATGCAACGCTGTACCCATATGAAACTGTTATCATTTTTTTCACACAAATAGAGCTTTCTTTTGATGGTATTTAATCACCACTGGGGTTTTTATTTTCTGCTAAACAAACAAAAAAAAGACTGAAATTTAAAAAAAAACTTTTTTCATAGTGTGTTATAAAAATGTTCTCCTTCACTGATGTGTGCTGATGAGGTTGCACTGATAGGCACTTATTAGGTGGCACTGATGAGGAAGCACTGATGGGCACTAATTTTGCAAACATGCAAATTTTCTCCTTCACTGATGTGCGCTGATGAGGCTTCACTGATGGGCACTGATAGGCTGCACTGATGGGCACTGATGAGGTGGCACTGATGAGGCAGCACTGATGGGCACTGATAGGCACTGATGAGGTGGCAATGGTGAGCAATGATGAGGAGGCACTCAAGAGGAGGCACTGATGAGGCTGTACTGGTAGGCAGCACTGATGGGCACTGATATGTGGAACTGATGGGCACTGATAGGCAGCACTGAAGGACACTGATAGGTAGCACTGATAGGTGTCACTGATGGGCACTGATAGGTGTCACTGATAGGTGATATTGATGAGGAGGCATTGCTGGGCACTGATTGGCAGCACTGATAGGCACTGATTGGCAGCACTGATGGGCACTGATTGGCAGCACTGGTGGGCACTGATAGACAGCACTGGTGGGTACTGTTAGGACTGCACTGATAATCAGGACACTGATAATCAGTACCCTGATTATCAGTGTAGATATCCCTTTCACTGTCTCTCCTCTCTTTACACTGTCAGGAATACAGATAACCGGCTTGTGTTTACATAATGATCAGCTGTCAGTGGACACAGCTGATCACGTGGTAAAGGGAGCTGTGGTTGGCCCTTTACCCCGATCTGTGATCAGCTGTGTCCTAAGGACATAGCGATCGCAGAGCGCATTGCCTGCATGCCGCAGGGGTTGCACGGGCAGTATGATCATGGGAGTAAGCCCATGCTGTAGCTGTCTTTCGGCTATAGTGCGGGCTGTAAAGTCCAGGCCTTTTTTCAGCTCTCATCACTGTCATACTTTGAATTACTCAGTCATTCAACACTGTACCCAAATTTAATTTTTGTCATTTTTTTAAACAGATAGAGCTCTCTTTTGATGGTACTTAATCAACACAGTTTTTTATTTATTTTTTGCTATATAAACAAAAAATGCTGAAAATTGTGAAAAAACATGTTTTTTTAGTTTCTGTTATAGAATGTGGCAAATAAATAATCTTTCTTCATAAATGTAGGCCGAAATGTATTATTATTATTATTTAGAGAGTGTGAAAGTTAGAGTCTACAAACTATGGTATATATATTTGAACATTGATACATCTTGCTGTATTGACTGCCTCTCAGTTTTGGGAGGCCCTAAAATGCCAGGAAAGCACAAATACCCTCTAAATCAGTGTTTCCCAACCCAGTCCTCAAGGCACACCAACAGGTCATGTCTTCAGGATTTCCATTATTTTGCACAGGTGATTTGATCAGTTTCACTGCCTTAGTAATTACCACAGCTGTTTCATCTGAGGGAAATCCTGAAAACATGACCTGTTGGTGTGCCTTGAGGACTGGGTTGGGAAACACTGCTCTAAATGATCCTTTTTTTCAAAGTGGACAGTCCACGGTAATTAGCAAGAGGCATGGTGAGTTTTTTAAAGTTGTAGTTTTTTTGGTCACAATTTTTGTGAAAATGGAAGAAAATTGCCATTTTGATAAGTTATTTCTCACACACAGCATAGGCATACTTCGATTTACAACCCAAAACATATTCTGCTATGCCTCCTGATATAGGGATATCTCATGTTTGAGACTTTCATAACCTAGATGCATAGTGCGGACCAAAATCCAAGGAGCACCTTTGGACTTTTAAGGGGCATAAATTACAAATCTAATTTCTTGACCACCTATGACATTTTTGGATACTTTGGAGCACCAGCACAGTGGATACATCCACAAAATTACACAAAATTTTGGAAATCAAACACTCCAAAGAATTTTCTGAAAGGCATAGTAAGTCTTTTTTTGCCATACGTTTTTAGAAAATGCAGAAAAAAATGTATTTTTCACACAAAGTTGTCAATTAGTAATATATTTCTCACACATCATAGGTATACTTAGAATTACACCCCAAAACCACATTTGTGAGACTTTTTCACATCCTAGCAACACACAGCAGCCACAAATCCAAGGAGCACCAGACTTCCTAGGAGCAAAAATTATGCATCTAATTTCCTAACTACCGATCACATTTTTGGAGGCCCAGGAACACCAGGACAGTGGAAACACTCATAAAATGACCACATTTTAGAAAGCAAATGTAGCACCTTGGTTTTCCGCAGGGGTGCTGTTAAATTTTGGTGCTGGGCGATAAATGGCCTGACCAAATTGTTAGGGGATCTCCTGATTCTTTTCCTAACTCTGGGTTTGGTGCATCCTCTGCCATTGGGTGGCACTGCTGCTGATGGCATTGAATGACAAGGTGTACATGAACTTGAAATATGAACGATAGGCTACTCCGGCCAATGGGAGAGGGTTTTCTTGGGTCTCATGGCCTGCTGGGAGAGCCTATATATTTGGGAGGAATCAGGTGATTGTTGATCTGTGCCACCTATATGGCCGTCTGGGTGAAAGTGTGTTAAAGCTCCTGGCTGCTTGGCCAGAAGTCTGAGGCCTATCCAGGAGTTCCCGGTTGCTAGGCAGTCTGAGGCCTACCCAGGACCAGCAGCAGCAGCGGAGGGTTGGGGCTTCATGTCGGAAGCCTAACCGAGTTGCACAGGTTCTACCGGCCGGAGAACCCCTCTTTGTAGGAGGTGAAGGGACAGAGTTGCTAGTGGTAGACAACCAATCCTGTCACCGGAGGCAAAGCTTGCACCAGAGTCAGAGGTAAAGGAGAAACTGTCGCCCTCAAGGAACAACGCTCCTGTTGTCAGAGGCCAGAGTTCAGAGCCTGAGAGAGAGAGAGCCAGAGCAGTCTTTTTGACATATCGGGGACAGTGGAAAAATCTTAGCAGAAGTCAAGCTAGGAACCCAGTGAGATAGAGGGGGTGAAGCTTCCAAGAGAGTTCAGCAGTCTGGCTGAAGAGCCAAGGAGGGAACCTGGGAAGTTGGCATGGGGGACACTCGGGAATACAGTTGGCTGTGTGAAGCACAAGGGACCCAGTGGCAGGGGGAGTCCAATAAGTCTTGTTGGGCGACTGTGAGTGTAAACTCGTGAAGGTACAGCTGGAGGCTGTGAGACGGAAGCCAGATCTGTACAATGGGGATACCAAGTTTGGTATGTGCATCAATCTGTTTGGAAGTCCAGAGTACAAGTTCAATGCACAAAGAAATAGTTCTAGTCAGGCAAGTTCAATTGGAGGTCTGTGGGACTTTATAGCTAGATCAAGAATCTTATTCAGAGAGTCTTGGAGTCTGCCAAGTGCTCTTGTACCTACTTAAAGGGTGTCCTGGTCCTAACCCTCTCTCCCCAGTTCTTAAAGAGAAAAATAAATCTCTTTTGTTCTGCATCATCAAATTGTCTGGCGTCCAACTCAGTTCTTCTATCTGCACCCACTATGCCTAGTGACCCACACTGTGAGGATGGATGTCAGTTCTCCCTGACTCTACAGGTCGCCATCAGGCCTGCGGAGGTCAGAGCCTGTGCTACACAAAAATCCCAAGATATTTTCTAAGTGGTGAGTCTTTTGAGGACTTCATATTTTGCTACACATTTATGGAAAATGCAGAAGCAAGTGAAACTTAATTTTTTACACAAAGTTGTTGATTATTACTACATGTGTTAAACTTTCTCACTCTCTGGACTGATTATATACCAGACATTGTATCTTGTGCATCACACAAATCAACCAGCTGTATCAAAACCATTGTACTGTAATAGTCACCTTTATTGGAGTGATCAAGGAATATAGCTTAGTGTAGTGTCACCTATAGCAGTCCCAGTCCCTATAAACCATTCAAGCCTATCCGATTGACACATGGCTGCCCCCAGAAATGCCATGTTCATTGGTCAGGAAGTACAGGAGGTTAAAGAAAGGAAGAACAAAAGAGTTCCTGTGGTTCCAGGACTGCAGTTGTCTGCAGGGGGTGACTGGGACTGGTGTCTTACAGGAACATAGTCAGTTGGGCACATAGTCAGTTGAGCACGCAGATGGGTCAGTTCAGGAACAGGTAGAGAAACGGTCAACAAAGGATCAGTCCAGGCAAAAGCCAGAAATGTTGTCAATAAACAGGCCAGTGTTAGTGCAGGTGACAATCAGGGACACTAACTGTGACTGGCTGCACTATTAGGTTTTGTTTACATGTGAGGTTGGGGGTGGAAAAACCTTGTGGTTGAGTCACTCTTTTACTGCCCCTCAACTGCTACTCCCTTTAGCAGCAGAGGTAGTGGCTGGGGCTGTACACATGCCACAGATCTGATGCTTTGCTTCACAGCTCTGGCAGGAAGATCTATGCCTGCTGATCAATTCAAGTGAATGAGATGCAGGTGGTGAGGAGGTGATGCAATGCCTCTCTCCTGCTTGTCCAAGTTCTATAAAGAGCAATCCGAACATGGATGGCCCTTTAAAGAGAGAGCATTGCTTATGTGTATGAGTCCTCAGTAATCAGGGGCACTGTAAGTGATGTGGCAGTAATTAGGGACAATATGGCTAGTGTGGCAGTGATCAGAGACACTAACTGGTTTGGCGGTGATCAGGGACGATATGATTGGTGTGGCAGTTATCAAAGACAATATAACTGGTGTGGTGGTGATCAGGGACAATATGACTGGTGAGGCGATGATCAGGGGCACTGTAACTGGTGTGGCGGTATTTAGGGACAATATGACTGGTGTGGCGGTGATCAGGGATACTGTAAGTGGTGTGGTGGTGATCAAGGACTGTAATTGGTGTGGCAGTAATCAGGGATACTGAAACTTTTATCACTGTAATAAGCAATCAGTAAGACTATCTAAAGGTTTCAGTCATGAAAACATGTTTACTACTGTGATTTTGTGATTGGTCACAAATATCACATGGTACAGGGCCACTGTGATTTACCCTGCTACCATGTGATCGATGTGACCAGAGCTCACACAGTAGTAAACAATGACAGCATTGTTTACTACTGTGACTGTGATTGCTGTGGTTGGTCACAGAGATTACATGGTACCAGCGGTGCTCACAGCAGCCCCATACCATGATTGGTAACCAATAGAGAGCGTGCACCAGCGGTCAGTGTGAGAAGACAAAGAGGTTCGTCCACCCATGTTGGTGCTGCTTCTGTCAGGCCATTTTTATACAATGGCTGGATGGGAGAGAAGTAATTTACCCCAAATTTAGCTGGGATGCAAGTCAAGTCATTGACCAAATATGGTTATGTCCATATTTGGTCAATGATGTCGCTAGGAGACCCTGCCCTTTTGCATATATGAGCTGTCATTCACTATACCTGTCATTTGGCAGGAGTAAAGCAATGGGACCATATGTTTTGCAGCGTATCACTGGGCATTGGGCATCGTGATTGACATGGATCAATATCACTGTAGATCAAGGATGTTCTGTACCTTGTAGGGCATTTTTAGGGATTTTTTAGGGATTTTTGGGGGGAAATTTGTCCTTTTCTTCTTCAACATTAGGACAAGGTGCTTTGCCATGGGATCCCCCCTCCTGGCAAGGTACTCCGCTATGTTTAGGGCATATGGTCTGATATATGTCTATATCAGGAGGAGTGGGGCTAGACAAGCAGAACAAGTTTGGAAGTGGTCTTTTTGTTAGTAATTTAAACACACTTTTTTCCTCTGTAAAGGTCAGTGTTGCATTTCCCACACATATTTTTAAATGGAATTTTGCTTTTTTTTAAATTTCACATTACGCATTACTAAAATCGTTGCTCCCCACCAAACTGAATTTTTAAAATGTTTTTACTTTGATACATGTTACCTAGCAATACCCTTGCTATTACATATGATACAAAGGCATGAGGCATATATTTATTATGTGTTTTTTTTTTTGGGGGGGGGGGCAAGGCTATCTTTCTGCATGATTATCTTTCAAGTGCTGTATACCAAGCAGACATTCTGGGAAGGTATCTGAACCCATCTTGAAGGAGGACCTGCCCACCCAACCAAATTGATGAATTTATGCTGCAGACTCCTGTTCTACAAGACTTGCTTATATTTTTGAGCAGTGTACCTTTAAACATCGATTCCTGCCCATTATGCCTGCCCCCATCTTTATATCCATCGCATGCTTCATTTATAGTCCCACCCCTCCCCAATATTTTTTGTATATTGCAAATAAATTTTATTTTCTCACATATGACAGGGATGGATGCAGACGGCCTTACCAGGCCACGGCTTCATTTAAAGTCCCAATTTTTTACCCCTCTTTCCTTCTTTTCTCATGCCTGCCCCCATGTTGGGGTTGGTGTGTAAGATATTTGCCTTGTTAGTCGGCATGGACAGCATTAGAGCCAAGCACTTGGGAACCCATGGCATCTCTTGTGGGGTATCCCAGAACCTGACAGCATGACTACATGAAATTTTTGTTAAGTATAAAGATCCAGTGCTGCAATGCCATTTTCACTGCAGCCACTGGCTTCTGCCCAGTTGTCAAACATCACAAGTTAAAAACAAATCAAGGCTCCTCTCCAGCTCTGTGTCACATCAATGGGAGCACTTCCACTCATTCTGAACTGCCTTGATATATGAGGTCTGTTGTGTGGATTTGAGGGAGCTGGAAATATGTGTACTGGGGGGAGAAGGGAGGGATGTGTACTGGGCAACAGAGCTGTATACTGAGAGGAAATATATGTGTATGGGAAAGTGAAGATGTGTATTGGGGAAGATTTGATCCCTACACTCTGGCTTGCGTATTACATACTCCTGAGCCCTGTACCCTATGCATAATGTACTCCTGATTCCTGAACTTTATGCATTATACACTCCTGACCTTTGCATTCTGTGCATTATTTACTCCTTACCTCTGTGCTCAGTAAATTATACACATCTGGCCTCTGCATTCTGTGCATTATACACTCCTGACCCCTTCACTAGCCCCTGGTCTTTGTTCATTACATACTGTTGACCCTACACTCTGGGTCTCATGCACTGCTAAACCCTGCACTCTGTGTTATACACTCCTGCCTCTAGAACTATATACATTATGATATACATTTCAGGCTCCTGAACCTTACACTCAGCACATTACCTACTCTTAACCAAAAAATGTTTGTGTCAATAGTTGCCGGTTGCAAAGTGGTCACTGACTATTTTAATAAGGTTTTTTTTAGGCTTCATGTACACTAGCAGCTTCTAAACTCAAGTTTAGGAGCTGAACTTTTGGCGTATTTTTGCCAAAGCTCCTAAACGCAACTCCATAAAACCCTATGTGTCAATGTGCACACAGGCTTTTAGCAGAGTTTAGGAGCTGCTGCAGTTAGGTGAGGTTCAACTTCCCTCAACCTCCTTCTACTGAACACGGATGAATCACGTTCAGGATAGGAATGTTTTGACTGCTGGCTGCGGGAAGATGCAAAACGCAGCAAAACCGTGGCAAAATCCCATTTTGTGTTTTCCCGTGGCTACGGTAAATGGCGGCCAAGTGTACATGAAGCCTTAAGGTAGTCTCAGACAAAGTATTTACTCTGTCTACATTTTATTTACGGTAAAGTATGTGTAATGGAATTTAATTTATTAAAATGGATTGTACTGATGTTTACACTATACGTGTCTGCAAACTTTCACTTGCAGAACAGCAATTAAAGCAAAATTTGTGGATACAAGGACTGTGGCAAATGTGTACCATATATACAATGAGTAGGCTCTAGTTTTAATTAACCATGACCCTTTAATTCCACCCCACTGTTCACACAATTCAGCCATACTCCCACCTACTCCCACTTCCCTGAGTGTCCAAGGGTGCCTCATTACTTTCACAATCTTAAGCTGGTCCATAGATGGATTGAAATGTTGCCAGTTCAGGAGGGACTGATTGAATTTTGATACATGTGTGGCTGCTGCTGCCTGACAGAAGTCAATTTAACGATCTACGTCTGTCAAACAATGTTGGAAAATGGGCTGAAGCTGCTGATTAGTGTATTCTGACAGTGGAAATTCCCTGCTGTCAGAATACAATCTCTTATTCGGCGAGTATTCCTCCATCCATCTTACTTGTGTGGATGGAGGAAACAAGTGATCTATGGCAGCTTTAGCAACGCCCCGATGGTTAACCGGGTTTGGTTTCCTTTGGTAATAGGCTTCAATGACCTCTTTGCATTAACCACTTCAGCTCCGGAAGGTTCTGCCACCCATATTTTGCGATACGGGACTGCGTTGCTTTAACTGACAATTGTATGGTCTTGCGACGTTGTACCCAAATAAAATTGATGTCCTTTTTTTCTTACAAATAGAGCTTTCTTTTGGTGGTATTTTATCACCTCTGTAGTTTTTATTTTTTTCGCTATAAAGAAAAAAAGACCACAATTATAATTGTATATAACATATCCAATAACAAATGTAAAAAATTAAAAATATGTATTCTGCTACATTTTTTTTTGGTAAAACAAATCCCAATAAGCATATATTGATTGGTTTGCACAAAAGTTATACCGGCTACAAACTAGATTTATGGGCTTTTTATTTATTTTTTATTGTTTTTACTAGTAATCAGCAATTTTTAATCAGACTGTGACATTGCAGCGGACAAATCTGACATTAAGTAACACTTTTTGGGGACCAGTGACACCAATACAGTAATCAGTGCTAAAAAAAAATACACTGTCACTGTATAAATGATACTGGCAGGGAAGGGGTTAACATCAGGGGCGATCAAAGGGTTAGGTGTTCTCCTAGGGAGTGCTTTCTAACTGTGGGGGAATGCTGTGACTGGAGAAAAACAGAGATCCGTGTTTCTACTTAGCAGAAACACAAGGTCCCCAATTTTTTCCCTTCACAGAATGGTGGTCTGCCTTGTTTACACCGTTCTGCCTCTCCTGTGAACGGTTGACAGGTCTCGAAGGCCATCGCGGCCACTGGACCCGCTGATTGGCTCCCGCTGTGCCAGTCACAGAGGGAGCAGGGCTCCAGCGGGGAGCATATGCGCCCCAGAGCCGAGGAGAGGAATCATGTACAGGTACGTGATTTTGCACTTAAGGGTTGCCCTGATGCAGTATATGTAAATGGGGTGGTCCTTAAGCGGTAAAATGGTTAATTACCAACTTTGTATAAAAACATGATAATGTAGTAATAATAATATTACGCAGACAAGACCATTTACATTAATTGGTGATCCCTTTCATAAGTATAGATGTATAGACTCTCATAGTCCATGTCTTACAGATCTCTCTGTTGTTTTGTGATAGGATTATAAAGGACTCAAGCTCTGATTTTCCCTGCCTCCCATGTTTTCAGCAGATCTTCCATTTGTGACACTTGATATAAAACACTCAAGTCAGTAAGCCAACCCCATCATCAGTCACCATCAAGGCGCCGTGTTCTAGATTATGACATTTCCACATCTCCCAACACCATTTTACCAGGTAACATACAGTTTTTCTAATAAAAACATGCTGCTTGCAATGTTATATTAAAGCCCGAACAAAATGAAAGTAGTTGTGAAACGTAAACAGCCCACATCTGTACTTATTTATAATGAATATTGCAGGAAACGATTGCCAAGAAAACTCAAAACACAACTCCAAATACTAAAAAGGCATGTCAGGAGAAATGTATATATTATATATAGTTCACATCTCAGTGTTCAATTTATCATTTCACACAAAAGAATGAAAACCAACTGGCACAATGGGTAGTAATCCACTTGCAAAGCATGTCCTTGGGGACTCCAGCTCATTGCCATTGTTTAGTCTAGTCTATAAAGAGAAAATGATCTGTTTTTGCTTATTGGATTTTTTTTTCTCTTTGTAGAATTTTAAGTCACTTTTTTATATTTGATATCCTGATAATTTCATGGTACTTTAATATAAGTGATATTATTAAAATGGATATAATTTCTTTCAAATAACACAGTATAAGATATTTCATACATTGCCTCCAACCTGACCTATAACAACAACACATTTATAAAGGGGTAACAGTGGAGGAAAGGATAACTGTTAGTGTTGATACCCATAGCAATCAGATTTTTTTTGGGGGGGGGGGTGATTAGCATGGAAAAACATGTAAGGGATTAAAATAGATTATATTTACAAAGCTCCTATGGTTATAGGAGCCTTCCAGCTTGCATACATATTTTTTTTATCATAAAGTAGAACTGAATTCTGGAAGATGAGCTCAAAAAGCCAGACAGAGGGAAAAGGTCTAACCAGCAGTATTACCTGTGGTCTCCCTGTGGCTAGTCGTTTTGCTTCCTCATGTCAGAGCCTCCAGTAAGGAGAACAATGATCACTACAGTAGTGAAATCACCAAATCTTACTTTACTCACACTTACTTACTCACACTGCAGATATACAGTATCTCACAAAAGTGAGTACACCATCACATTTTTGTAAATATTTTATTCTATCTTTTCATGTGACAACACTGAAGAAATGACTCTTTGCTACAATGTAAAGTAGTGAGTGTACAGCTTGTATAACAGAGTACATTTGCTGTCCCATCAAAATAACTCAACACACAGCCATTAATCTCTAAACCTCTGGCAACAAAAGTGAGTACACCCCTAAGTGAAAATATCCAAATTGGACCCAGTTAGCCATTTTCCCTCCCCGGTGTCATGTAACTCCTTAGTGTTACAAGGTCTCAGGTGTGAATAGGGAGCAGGAGTGGTAAATTGTATCACTCTCACTCTCTCATATTGGTCACTGGAAGTTCAGCATGGCACCTCATGGCAAAGAACTCTCTAAGGATCTGAAAAAAAGAGAGGACAGGTTTCACTCAGAACAGAGTTTGCTGAAGACAAGCAGACTAAGGACATGGATTACTGGAACCATGTCCCGTGGTCTGATTATGTCAAGCATGTGTGGCAGCAACCAGGTTAGGAGTGCAAAGACAAGTGTGTCTTACCTACAATCAAGCATGGTGGTAAGTCATGGTCTGGGGCTGCATGCGTGCTGTTGGCACTGGGGAGCTACAGTTCATGTCAACATGTACTATGACATACTGAAGCAGAGCACGATCCCCTTACTTCAGAGAATGGGCTGCAGGGCAGTATTCCAGCATAATAATGACCCCAGACACACATCCAAAATGACCACCTCCTTGCTAAAGAAGCTGAAGGTAAAGGTGATGGACTGGCTGAAGACAGGCAGACTAAGGACATGGATTACTAGAACCATGTCCTGTGGTCTGATGAGACCAAGATAAACTTATTTGGTTCAGATGGTGTCAAGCATGTGTGGCAGCAACCAGGTGAGGAGTACAAAGACAATTGTGTCTTGCCTACAGTCAAGCATGGTGGTGAGAGTGTCATGGTCTGGGGCTGCATGAGTACTGCCGGCACTGGGGAGTTACAATTCATTGAGGGTACCATGAATGCCAACATGTACTGTGACATACTGAAGCAGAGCATGATCCCCTCCTTTCAGAGAATGGGCCGCAGGGCAATATTCCAACATGATAACGACCCCAAACACACCTCCAACATGACCACTGCCTTGCTAAAAAAGCTGAGGGTAAAGGTGATGGGCTGGCCAAGCATGTCTTCAGATCCAAACCCTATTAAGCATCTGTGGGGCATCCTCAAACAGGAGATGGAGGAGTGCAAGGTCTCTAACATCCACCAGCTCCGTGATGTCATCCAAGAGGGTTAAGGCAGTGCTGGAAAATAATGGTGGTCACACAAAATATTGACACTTCGGGCCCATTTTGGACATTTTCAATTAGGGGTGTACTCCCTTTTGTTGCCAGCGGTTTAGACATTAACCCCTTCCTTACCGGGCACTTAAACCCCCCTCCTGCCCAGACCAATTTTTGGCTTTCAGCGCTGTCACATTTTGAATGACAATTGCGCGGTCGTGCGACGTTGTACCCAAATAAAATTTGCGTCCTTTTTTTCCCACAAATAGAGCTTTCTTTTGGTGGTATTTGATCACCTCTGCGTCATTTCTGATCGCCGCTATAAACAAAAAATGAGCGACAATTTTGCAAAAAAGAACAATTTTTTTACTTTTTGCTAAAGTACAAATCCATTAAAAAAAATTATTCATCAGTTTTGGCCGACATATATTCTTCTACATATTTTTGGTAAAAAAAAAATTGCAATCGGCGTATATTGATTGGTTTGCGCAAAAGTTATCGCGTCTACAAACTGGGAATTGATTTATGGCATTTTTATTATTTTATTTTTTTTTACTAGTAATGGCGGCGATCTGCGATTTTTAGCGGGACTGCGATATTGCCGCAGAAATGACAGACATTTTTTACACATTTTTGGGACCAATGACATTTATACAGCGATCAGAAATGTAAATGTCCACTGATTACTGTGTAAATGTCATTGGCAGTGAAGGGGTTAACCTGCAGGGGGCAGTGAAGGTGTTAAATATGTTCCCTGGGTGTGTTCTAACTGTGGGGGGGCGGGGCTGGCCGGGACATAACAGATCTAACTGATCCCAGTGACAGGGATCAGTAGATCTGCTATGTCCCCTGTCACAGAACGGGGAACCGCCGTGTTTACAAAGGCGGTTCCCCGTTCTGAGGCTCCTGAAGGAGATCGGCGGGTCCGGGCGGGGGGCGCGCGACCACTAGGGGGCGCGCGAGGAGCGTGCACAGGGGACGACGTCCATGGACGTCGTCCCGGCATTCCAGATCCATGCTGGAGCCGTACTATGGCAATAGCGCGGATCTGGAGTGGTTAATGGCTGTGTGTTGAGTTATTTTGAGGTATCCTTCTGTGTGTATCATAAGCACTGTAGCTACTGTATTAATGAAGTCTGCAATCAGGTTGCCGCCTTGGTAACCATCCACTTTTTCCCAAGCAATCATAGTTTACTTTGATAAAAGTTATAACTGGCACAAATGAATTGCATTCACCATTTTTTATTCCATAGCTCATACGGAAGGCACTTTCCTTTTCCTTTATGACTTAACATATTCTTGTAAATAATAGAACAAATGGCAATGACATGGACATAACAAAAACAAAAAACACTATTACATTTTAGTGATCTTTTAAGCAGACTATTCACTTTATTTAGCATTACATCATCCAAATGGAGAAAAGTACTCATTGAGATGTTTTATACCTTTGTGTGCAGCATAGTAATCATGACCGAGAGAAAACAGCGAGTTTTCTGAGAAGAAAAGGAAGAAGAAATTGGTAAGTATATTAAGGCTGGGTTCACACTATTAGGAATTGGATGCAGTTTTCCCCACATCCAATTCGTATGACAGGAGAGTGTGACTGGCTCTCAATGGAGCCAGTTCACACATCTTCAGGGCGGCCGAGGAGCGCACTGCAGATGGGTGCTGTGTGTCTTTGGCTTCATTTCAGGTCCGAACTCAGGCAAAAATTTGGACCTGATTCATCCCTGAAACGGAGAACAGGGATGCACCGAACCCCCTGCTGTGAGCCGCTTCGCACAACAGTGTGAACCCAACCTAAAGATAAAGGCTAGAAGAAAATTTCTGAAGTGCTTCATGTTTCTGACCATGGTTGCTAATATTATCAGGAGCTTTAAAATTTACGAGACTGTGGACAAACTTTCTGAAGGTAGCTTTGAAAGATGGGCTCAAGAAGGATAATCAATGGTGTAGTAAGGACCAACAAAAACTTGATAAAATATGATTGAAAATGATTGAAAATGTCCTCATTGGTAAAAGACCTAGGAAGACCCTACTCCTGAAAGACAGATCCAAAAAAAACAGAACTGGAAATGGATGATGACTTCTGGGAGAGTGTCCTTTGGACAAGTAAAACAACATTATAGCTTTTTGGTAAGTCATGCCAGCCTGTTCACAGAAGAAAAAAATGATGGTTTTGAAGAAAATGTCCTTAAATCTGTGTAGGGTACTATGAAATTAGAACATTATTAAAGCATTCTGGAGTGAAACATATTGAGGTTGATTTACTAAAACTGGAGAGTACAAAATCTGGTGCAGCCCTGCATAGAAACTAATCAGCTTCCAATTTTTTTTTTTGTCAAAGCTTAATTGATTAAGCTGAAGTTAGAAGCTCATTGGCTGCATCAGATTTTGCACTCTCCAGTTTTAGTAAATCAACTCCATTGCCTAGTGTGAGGCTGGGTTCACATTATTGCAAATTGGATGCGGGTATCTTTACATCCAATTCGCATGTCAGGAGATTGTGACGCGCTCTCTGTTCGACCGGTAGACACACATTTCCGGAGTGGCTCCGGTGCAAATTGCACAGGAGTCCTATGCGTCTTCTGGTATGTTTCAGGTCTGAATTCAGCCAAAAATTCAGGATGAAATCGGACCTAAAATGGTGAATGGGGATGCAACGGACCCCTGCTGTGAGCGGCTCCATGCTGCAGTGTGAACCCAGCCTTAGAAGGCACTGTCCCAGTCACAGGTGATGGCTCCATCCGGGAAATAGCACAAAACACATATCTAAAAGAACTCAATAATGAATTAAAAGGAAACATTGGATTGTACTTAAGTGGTCTGCTATACATCCTTACCTGAATCCAATAGAACATTTATGGAAAGAGCTGAAACTTACAGTTGGAAGCCGGAGGCCATCAAGCCTAAGATAACTGTAGCAGTTAGTGTTACTGTTGTGTTACTGCTGGGGGATTCCCCTCCCTTCTTCTCTGGTAAAACATTGTCAGCAGGACAGGAAGTGAAGGGAAGATTTCCCTACCATTCCCACATAGCAGTAAAAACCTCACCAGGTTTTTAATTCTTCCCCATACTATCCAAAACTAAGAAATAATATTTTGGCTGGGAAATTTAAGTCAAAGGGCAAAAGCAAAATGTCTGCTTTATGGACTATGAATTTAAGAACTCTTTCTGTGCCTGGCTCTGTACAGCTTGGGTCAGCAGGTTAGTTTATAAAGAAGCCGCATGTGCTCACCATGTTTGATTGTCATGGTAATCACATATCTGGGAACCAGTGTGTGAGACTAGTAAAGTCTTAGAACTAGGAGAGTACAGAGTTGCTGGTTTCTGGCTCCAAAACTGGACTTAGACTAACTAACCACTTCAACCCCGGAAGGATTTCCCACTGTAGGACCAGAGCACTTTTTGCGATTCGGCAATGCGACGCTTTAACTGACAATTGCGCAGTCGTGCAACGTTGTATGCAAACAAAATTTACATTTTTTTTTTTATCCCACAAATAGATTTCTTTTGGTGGTATTTGATCACCTCTGCGTCACTTCTGATCACCGCTTTAAACAAAAAAAGTGTGACAATTTTGAAAAAAAAAAAAACACTATTTGTTACTTTTTGCTATAATATATATCCAAAAAAAATATAAAAAACAAATGTATTCATCAGTTTTGGTCGATATATATTCTCCCTCATATTTGTGGTAAAAAAAATCATCATCGGCGTTTATTGATTGGTTTGCGCAAAAGTTGCCACGTTTACAAACCATGAGAATTCATTTATGGCGTTTTTACTATTTTTTTACTAGCAATGGCGGCGATCTGCGATTTTTATCGGGACTGCGATATTGGGGCTATCATGTCGGACATTTTTGACACTTTTTTGGGACCAATAAGATTTATACAGTGATCAGAAATTTAAATAGCCACTGATTACTGTATAAATGTCATTGGCAGTGAAGGGGTTAACCTGCAGGGGGCGATCTAGGGGTTAACTGTGTTCTTTCACTGTGTTCTAACTGTGTGGGGGCTGGGCTGGCAGGGACATGACAGATCTAACTGATCTCGAATACAAGGATCAGTAGATCTGTCATGTCCCCCCTCACAGAACGGGAAACCGCAGTGTTTACATTGGTGGTTCCCCGTTCTTCCTCTCTCTTCCCCGTTCTTCCTCTCTTGCAGGCGATTGCAGGTCGCTGGCGGACACCGAGTCCGCCCAACCCGCGGCCATACTCCTGGAGCGTGCAGCATGTGCGAGCCGCCATTTATAGATGGTGATTCATGATATGCGACCACACTGCAGCAGTAGATGTACACAACTCGGTCTGGAACAGCCAAAAACCTCCTTACACAAATCGAAAGACTGCAACTGAAAACAGGTTAAAAATAATTAAAGCCCAATCCCTAAGCAAAAATAACCCTTACCTCCCCATGGCAGGATTCTGTAGACTGATTCAGGTGTGTTCAGGTACCCCTCGTTTCCTGCACTGTATACCTGCAGTCCCTTCCCCACCAATGGATTCTCTCTATATTACCCCTTTTACAGGATTTTTGAAACATGACCATTGTGTACTTTGTAATGTGATGATAAAGAAGAAATATTTGAAGTTGCAATTACAGTACCAAATACCATTTGTGGCTGGAACCCATATGCTATATGCTGTCCTGAGGCAATGATGTGGACTAAAGACCTGTGTATTTAGACTTGAACCTAGTGCAGGTATCAGCATGCCTATAGGAAACCAAAGATAAATAAAAATATTTTTAAAAGCAACAACTATTAAACCATTAACTTTCCTGCAAGGCTACATGGTAATATATTGTAGAACTACTAGTTCAGGTCATTTTTGGGTTTATATTGGCATTTGACTTAATGCAGGATTATGTGGACTATTGGGAATATTTCTGTTTGTCTGGCCTAGCTATCCTACAATCATTTGACTACAATTTCAAAATTCACATATGAGAAATGAAAAAATAATAGATAAAAAAAAAAAAATCAAACATCTTACCATCGGCCAAAGTCTGAACAGGCTAAAAACAAAGCAAAGCATTGAGCCAACTATGTAGGGAGGCCTCAGAGGTCCTTCTAGACAAGCTGCAAATATAGTTATTCTACAGAAGTGCTAGCTGTAAAGTTTATGTAATTGATGTACTTAGCAGAACCAGTAAACAGAAAAGCAGCCTAAGTAAAAACATCAGTTTCTTTCACGCACCAAAACATACAAAACATAAAATTAGCATATGCAAGAGGCTTATTGCTTTAGCATGTGTGATAATAGACAAGAACAATACATACAAATTCAGTGATGAAATGCAGCTGTAGATACAACACTGCCAATGCACAGAATATAGAAATAACAAATAAAAACTAAGAGGTAATATAAAGAACACATTATTTTCACAGCTAAATCTGGTGAATAACAAGAAATAGAACATAACATTGATAGAACTAAAGAACACAAAATGAAAAAAACAAAAAAACAAATGGAAATAATAATTGAACATTGTTCTTCAACTAAGGTGAGCTTTGATTTGGGTTACACAATTGTCATACTGTTCACATCCGGGGAAATCACAGGCCTACAGTTTTTTAGGTGGCTCTGAGCAAAACACAATGATCAGCGTGCAGCACGCATGCTTAAATGTGGCCATAGATGACTAATTTTTTTCATCAGTCAGCCGGCTGATAAAAAAATTAACCGATTCCTCCATCCACACAAGCGAGGTAGATGGAGAATCCTCCTCTGTGCAATTATATTCTGACAGAATACTGTGATCTGTTGAAAAGTTCTCCATCATTCCCATTCAACAGACTCGGTTTTTGTTGAACGGGGACAGCCATACATGAATTGTAATCCAGATGGTCCCCGTTGAACTGGCCTAATTTTAATTCATCTGTGGCCAGCCTAATTCTGCGCCTGCTTTCTGTTTTTGCATTGAGCAAGTTAATTTGCCATGCACATTTTTTGGGTCTGTAGCAGGAAATTAAAGCTTTATTAACTCCAGGCTATTTTTTAAATGTCATCCAGCAGATTAAAAAAATGTAGCTCAGGCTAAGTCACACACCTTTCTCTGCTGCTGTCCACTGCAGTGCCGCTATAAGATGTTTTCAGACTGAGGACATACTGTGAGTGCAGAGCTTCATGGACCTGCCCTGTGAGGGAGTGTCATAAACTGATTTAGACTTTTTAAGACCTGCATGTCAAATGTACCTGCCAATGAACTCAGAATTATCTCTGAAGCATCAACATTTTTCTCAAATGCATAATGAGGACATTTGAAAGAAACCTGAATCTATCCATCAACACAGGCCCTGATAATGTTTGATTTTCCCTTTTTTCTTAAACTTTTTTTTGTCATAATTTTCCCTTTAAGAAGTTCGTAATAGACATACTGTACATTGTGCGTGGGGCTGTGTGGAAAAATCACTGTCACTTTTACTATACAGACTTGTATTGCATTTTCAGTAACAACTTCTGTATATACCATATGTGACAGATTTATGTCTGTTCTTTTTACAATTCAGAAAAATATTTTCATCATATTAATTTATGGCTTTTGCTTCATAGATGGAAGTGTTTTGATAACACTTTGGCCAAGGCTGTGTAATAAAGCAACCAGATTATTTTTATCAAAATGTACTGAGCTAAATGCTTCTGATGAAAATGTATAATATAAAAGACTAGCAGCTTAATTCATTTATAAAAGACTAGCAGCTTAAATAATTTAACTGCTTCTACAAGCCTTTATTGTGATAAATCATAGTGAAAATGCACAAAGGGGTTGATTTAATAAAGGCAAACAGACTGTGCACTCTGCAAGTGCAGTTCCTCCAGAGCTTAAGCTTCACTTTACAAATAATAATAACCAATCTCATGCAAAAAGAAAAATCAAACAAACAAGCAAACAAAAACAGCATTGGATGGTGGAAGTCATGAGATCTTTAGCACTTTTACTAAGCTCTGGAGAAACTGCACCTGCAAAGTACACAATCTTTTTACCTTTAGTAAATTAACCCCATTTTGTATGGCGAGAGGCTCTGAATGCACATATGCCACATAAGTACGTGGCACAGATACATCAATGACGTATCTTGTCTAGGATGGCACAGAGGAGTCTTTGATCAAGTTTGTATCAGTGACAAATGCTAATGATTACAAGTTGAAATCCATTATGGATGTTTAACCAGTAGACACTTTCTCAAAGTAATATTATTCTACCTGCGTCAAGCTTTCACCCTTGGGCACTTATTAATTCAATATAGTCAGTACCTTCGAGTCAGGCAAAATTGCTCCATGGAACAAGCATTCAAGAGGGAGGCAGACAAATTGAGACGGTGGGGGTCATTTACTATTGCGCTGGCAGCTAATTAGTGGCAAAATTACAGCGATCACGCAAAATAACGCTAAAATGCTGCAAATCTCGCTAATTAGCTCCCAAACGGAATTCACAATAGCGCTGGAGTAAAAATACTCCCAAAATTGAATTCACTGTCGTGCCCAGGCAACAGATAGTGCCCGAACCCTTACTCCAGTCAGGACTTGGAGAATTGCACATTGCAATAATGTTTAGAGCATGATGTGATCACCTAAATGGTACTAAAATATGTGGTATATTGTTTAAAGATAATCTGCTTTTAAACTCTGTGAAAAAGTGATTTCTACACTGAAATATCTTTAAAAGTCTGAGAAGAGATCAATTCCCCGTCTCTTTACAACTAGCTGCCAGCACAACTGAGCATGCTCAGATATGGAACTACTCTCATTTTAACTCCCATGCTGTTTTTACAGGGAGCTATAGTAAATACCAAATTAGCGCTGGGTTGAAGAGAGTTTTTTGGGAGTGAAAATGAGGGTAACTCAATGTAAGTTTCAGCCATTGATTATAATGGTACAATTGTAACTTCCTCAAATAAATCCTTTTCACGTTGAGATGAAATGCATCTTTTTTTTTTTTTAAACTGTTTATTTATAACATTTTTCAAAGTTGTACAATACAAAGAATCATACATTTTATTCATACAATAATGATATTACAACATTTTCCTTTCGGATTAACCTGAGAATAAAGAAGCAGGTATACAGGAGTGCTACCGTAGAACGGTCACTTTAGTGTCGGCCCCTAGGTCGGTAAGCTCAGTATATCCAACACATGAGCAGGAAAAAGAATAAAAAATATCAACAGTAAACACATATTTGACTGTATGTGAGAAGGATATGTAAGAGATAATAACACTATGGACATCAAGATCTATGCACTTGGAAAACAAAGGACTGGGGTCAGTGCTAGGTATCATAGCAAGAGATATTACGTCCTACAAGTAACGTGTTCTGAAGACGGTGTGTGAAGTCACTCAGAGGAACATTGGAAGGCATCCCAGACCTCCCAAACCCTAGAGAAATGTGACACAGAGTCCTCTACCATTGCGGTCATATGTTCCATTTTTCTTATGTCTGCCAAGGTAGAGAGAACTTGTGTGAGAGTCGGGGGGGTGGTAGAAAGCCAACACCTAGGAATGACCCGTTTTGCCATTCGGAGGATAAAGGAAGCCAGTCTTTTCCCGGTTTTCGAAATACCTGGAATTGGAAGTCCCAGTAAATAATGCAGGGGGTTAAGTGGATCCGGAACGCCCAGCAAAGTTTGTAATATATTTTGGATCTGAATCAAGAATGGCTGGATAGATGGGCAGTACCCAGAAGATGTGTAGGTGAGTGCCTATGCCCTTATTACATCTCCAACACTGATTGGGGGTCTGTGGATGGCATGCATGAAGGATGTCTGGAGTTCTATACCAGCATAAAAGAATTTTGACCGCTGTTTCTTTCTGTATAACACATCTGGAGACTTTTGAGGTTGATTCCCATATTTTCCCCCAATCCATCAAGGAGATAGGTCGATTCAAAATTGTGGCCCATTTCCTCATGTAATTGTGACTGACATCAGTTAGCGGGGCAGCCTCATGAAGAATTTTATAAATAATAGAAATCTGTTGAGGTTCATAGGGCCCTTTAGCGCAGAGTACCTCGAAATCAGTGGGTCTATCCAATGAAAGGGTCTTAGTTATGTTAAAGAAAAAATGTTTAAATTGTAGATAGGAGTAGCGGAGTTTATCGGTGAGCTCATGTTTGGATTGTAAGTTTGGAAATTAAAAGATTTTATATGTCACCGGGTTTACTATATGGCGTAATTGAAAGATCCCTGCTTTAGTCCACGGTAACATACGGTCATAGGAAAGACTGTCTAGTATGTCTGGTTTGAAGAGTACATTCACAAGAGGAGGATGCGGGCATGAGAGAGGAAATTTCCCTGAGCATCTCTTCCAAATAGATAAGGTAAAAAGCATAGGACCTAAACATAATGATTTTAGTTGAAGAGGGCCAAAGCATGTAACATAAGTGTACGGGCCTACTGATGCTCATTTCTATCTCAGCCCACCTGTTTGGGGCCATTCTGGATGTCCAAGAGGTTAAGGTCTCGTAAATGTGTGGCGTAATAATATTTTATAAGACCTGGGGCTCCCAGACCACCTCTATTTTTGGGGGCCATAACTACTGAGCCTGCAATCCGGTGGGATGTGTTATTCCATATAAAACATAAACAATTCCTCTGGAGCAGCTTCAGCTTAGCCAATGGGATAGGAACAGGCAGGGTTTCAAATAAGTTTAATAATTTAGGGAGAATTGATATTTTAAGAACATTGACTCTACCAAGAAGGGAGAGTGGTAGGGAGGTCCATTGTTTCATCATACGGTCAAGTTCAGCAAAAAGGGGGGGACGTTTGCCTGATATAGCCCAGAGTAGGATGGGGTAAGATGTATACCTAGATATTTAAGTGAGTGGGTGCACCAGTGATATTAAAACGTCGTCCATAGGGAGGTCAGTTGTGTCAATGGTATATTAATAGGTAAGTAGAGTTGAGCGGACACCAAGATGTTCAGGTTCGGCGGGTTCGGCCGAACTTCATGAAAAACTTCGAGGTTCAGCCCCGAACTTGGCCCAAACTTGACCCCAAACCCCATTGAAGTCAACGGTGACCCGAACTTTTGGGCACTAAACTGGCTCTAAAAAAGTCCTGGAAAGGGCTAGAAGGCTGCAAAAGTAAGCAAAATGGGGGTAAAAGTAGGACAAGTGCCCTGCAAACAAATGTGGATAGGGAAATAACATAAAATCACATAAAAAAAATAAAAAATGGAGGAGCAGGTGGATGTGGGGTGGGAGGTTGAGGAGGCGGTGACCGTGGTGGTGTAGGTGGAAGTGGCGGTGGAGGAGGAGGAGGTAGCGAACATTGTTTTTTGTTTTCAAATTGCGACCTGATAATCAATGTGAACTATGACTAGCAAGTTGTAAGCAGCGCTACCCAGTCTTTCAAAAATTATTATTATAGTCCCATCTGATGACTGAGTGATGATTCCATCCACTCTGGATAGGAAATGCTGAGGTCCTGGCCACCACCACACCACGTGCAGGAATAATAGGAGGGAGACCCCCCCAATGTGGGAAAACTCACCGGATAACAGTAAATAACCCGCATTCAGATCTCAAAGGTGTTCATCTCTCCTTCGATCGACACAGCTTGGATCACACATGTGCATCAGATCAAACTGAAACCCAATCAATTGTTTATCCAGCAGTCAGACTTTCAGGATGTTTCCAATCACCTCTCCTCCAAACCTCCACCTCATATATCGTCGGTATGTGTGTGGTCAGAAAAGCCCTTCAACAAAATGCGCTCACATAGTGCATGATCCACATGATTTTATTAAGCACATACACATATAAAACCAAACCCCCCTTCCAGATGTAAACTCACACTTTAGAAATCTTAAAAGGTCATCATATTAAAAATGATCTGATACATAAGTGTCTCGGCTAGAGACTGATCCTTCTCACCACTCCAACGCTCAAGCAAACCAACGCGAAGCGAAGCGGCGTTCCCGGGTACGGAGGAGCCTCAGCCGATGCAGATTGACAGCCGCGCGGTCACTCACTGACGCATTTCGTCATCACTTCGTCTGAGGGCGTGACCGCACGGCGCAGCGTCTCTGCTATATCCCGAAGACAGACGAGAGAATTAACCCCCTCTGTCCTCCCACTTAGATCGCCACACTTACATATTGCAAACACCACCAGTGGGAACACAACGACAACCCTAGCGGACATATAAATAAGTCCTCATGATTCCTATACCTATAAGAGGAAGCCGTGAGTCAGTGCCTTCCCACTAGTACTTACAGCAGCACTGATAACAAAGAGTGTACGATCTTACTAGCACCATACACGATCCAATTTGGATCAAAAATTGGTGCAAAAAATTCATATGAAAAACATAAAATGAAATGAAATAAAACAATGACAATCACTGTGTACCCACTGGTGAGCACCCAAACACAATAATGTCAGTATAGTGATTACAATCACAATTTAGCTGAAATACATTAATAATACATCCCAATAGATAACTAATCTCCATTTCATAAATTGACAAAAATTACATCATAATAAATGACTATTCACTCAGCATTGGATAATCCCTATGATATGAAAATGTGCATCTAAATAATCTGCATTTAAATAATATATAACCAGACAGCTATACACATGTCATCGATAGAAAACCTAAACCCCTATGTATGGGGATCACAAACCGAGATATTAGAGTTAAAATTTCACCATAAATGAATCTGCAAAGTTCCTAAAGAGACCTACAAACACTCCTCAGAATCAGATATAGGCATCTGTGCCTCAGTACTCAATTTGATCCCTTGTTAATTCGCAATCATTTTTTCTCTCACCAGATGATTTCTTTGGGGGCAATCCGGATGCCCACTCCAAAAGATTTCATGAATTACTAATAAAACAGTTTACGTCTAACTCGACGTTTAATCCTGCAGGCTGAAGAGAACCTGTTAAATAGATCCACTTACTTTCACATTTGGATATTTCCCTTACTCTGTTCACCCCACGCCAATGGGCCGATAGCTTTTCAACTCCCCAAAATTTAAGCTGTGAGGGATCTCTGTTGTGTTTTTTACGAAAATGTAGGGACAAATTATGGTCTTTATATCCCGCTTTGATATTCGCGATATGTTCAGAGACCCTCTTGCCCAGTTTTCGCTTGGTGCGGCCAATATAAAGTAACTCACATGGACATTGTATCGCGTATACAACATACTTGGTACTACACGTCACAAAGTCCTTAATCCTGAAATTCCTTCCATTAGACGTGGACATGAAAGATGTAAAATTCCGTAGATGTGTATGGACCTGTCTACAGGCCACACATCTACGGCAGGCAAAAAAGCCCGCTCTGTCCCAAAACATGCTTAGAGTCTTGGGGGGATCTATAACCTTCTTCACCACCTTATCAGCAAAAGAAGGAGCTTTTGTGTACACAAACTGTGGGACTTTTGGTATTTGGTCCTTCAGTACCTTATCCAGGGACAGAATAGGCCAGTATTTCTTAAAAATAGCTTCCACTTCCCGATATTGTGCGTGAAAGCTACTAAGGAAGGCCCACTCATGTCTGTCACTCTTCACACCCTCAGATTGCTCTAGGGTGTTATCCCTTGGGATAGATGATACTTGTTGCATTACCTGGTCTAAATCTGATTGTCTGTATCCTTTTTCACGGAACCTTGATAGCACTACTTCAGACTGTTGCACGAAGTCATTGAACACGGACCTATTGCTTAGTCCACTGTCCACCCCCACCTGTACTTCTGGAACTCTATTCGAAACTTCACCCTTAAGTCATATCACATGAGGATGCATTGCTGGCCTTGAATTGGGCTCTCAGTAAACGTGAGGATTTACCAGATCTGCAGAAGAGGTTTCTGGGGATGATGTTAAATTGGCTGGTTTCATCACTCTCTCTTTCACTATCCTTTCTTCCATCTTTCCCATCCTCAATTTTCCTCTTTTAGGTAGCTCTCTTCACTCAATTGACACACATTTCTAGCACTATCACAACAATGTCCTATTGATTTTCACAGTGATTTACTTTACACCCATATCCGGTGATGTCTGTGTCTGCCTGGGGCGCTGCCACTGTGGGCCGTTATGTGCTGTACCTCCCCCCACAGCTCCCGACCATGGTTCCATGGACGTCCTCTGGTTTCCCAATGCCACCCCATTTGCATACGGACCTGGTGAGTATTTCCCTCGATTCTCTAACCTTGAGGGATGTACGTTTTCATAGCCATGGTAACAATCACTACCTATTAAATTTAAATTTGTGTTTCAGATACACCAGGCAATTGCTCCTGATGAGCAGCATATAGCTGCGAAACGCGTAGAGCTACCTACCTTGATGCCTATGTTTTATATGTGGTTTTGACATCACAACATTTTTTCAATCCCAAGAGTTAATGAGGTCATAAGTATGCAGAATTAGATCGATCTTTACCAAATGTACTATAATTGATTTTGATGGATGGGGGCATTTTACCTTGCAATATTTTATTATATACAATTTTTGTACCGATTTTTACCTGTAACATGAGACACAATCTGTTGTTTATTGTGTTTAGTGATATTATATGTATCTTGGGTATGTACTTATTGCAATGTATAACCAAAATAAATCTTAATTTAAAAAATCCATCAAATTACTTGTCATCCATCACGCGCTCCATATAAAGTTCCAACCTCCTCTGTTTGCTGTTATGCAAACATTTTTTAACATTATGTCGGGGATGGAAGCTAACCTTACCAGGCTTAGTCTTCATATAAAGTCCCATTTTCTTTCTTTCTTTCTTTCTTTCTTTCTTTCTTTCTTTCTTTCTTTCTTTCTTTCTCTCCCCCATTTCCCTTTCTTGTTTTTTGAATAGGAATCATGAGGACTTATTTATATGTCCGCTAGGGTTGTCGTTGTGTTCCCACTGGTGGTGTTTGCAATATGTAAGTGTGGCGATCTAAGTGGGAGGACAGAGGGGGTTAATTCTCTCGTCTGTCTTCGGGATATAGCAGAGACGCTGCGCCGTGCGGTCACGCCCTCAGACGAAGTGATGACGAAATGCGTCAGTGAGTGACCGCGCGGCTGTCAATCTGCATCGGCTGAGGCTCCTCCGTACCCGGGAACGCCGCTTCGCTTCGCGTTGGTTTGCTTGAGCGTTGGAGTGGTGAGAAGGATCAGTCTCTAGCCGAGACACTTATGTATCAGATCATTTTTAATATGATGACCTTTTAAGATTTCTAAAGTGTGAGTTTACATCTGGAAGGGGGGTTTGGTTTTATATGTGTATGTGCTTAATAAAATCATGTGGATCATGCACTATGTGAGCGCATTTTGTTGAAGGGCTTTTCTGACCACACACATACCGACGATATATGAGGTGGAGGTTTGGAGGAGAGGTGATTGGAAACATCCTGAAAGTCTGACTGCTGGATAAACAATTGATTGGGTTTCAGTTTGATCTGATGCACATGTGTGATCCAAGCTGTGTCGATCGAAGGAGAGATGAACACCTTTGAGATCTGAATGCGGGTTATTTACTGTTATCCGGTGAGTTTTCCCACATTGGGGGGTCTCCCTCCTATTATTCCTGCACGTGGTGTGGTGGTGGCCAGGACCTCAGCATTTCCTATCCAGAGTGGATGGACTCATCACTCAGTCATCAGATGGGACTATAATAATAATTTTTGAAAGACTGGGTAGCGCTGCTTACAACTTGCTAGTCATAGTTCACATTGATTATCAGGTCGCAATTTGAGTTTATATGATTTAAAGTAGCATCTATTTATTACTTTTATTATTTCTATTTTTTATCAATTTATATTTCTGTGTTTAAAGTGTGGGGACACACATTCACATCCAGGGCGCTGATACTTGTGATTCTGTTCGTTTGGACTGATTTGCAGGATTGTGTGATTGTTTTTTGTTTGTTTGGTTTTTTTTTTCTAATTGGGGTAGCCCCCAAAATATTGAGACATATTAAAAAAAAAAAAAAGATCACTATCTGCAGACAAACCCAAAGATGTTCTAGCATGGGTTCACTTTTTCCATATAAAATGTACCATGGCTTAATCTACTATCGCCTGTACTTGTTCTGGCCTCAGCATTCGGGCCTACCATATAACATTGAAGGTTCTGTCGGCTACTTGTACCTGAGGAAGGTGTTTCACTTGTGCGTGTAGCTGGCACAGATCGACCATGTCCTCTCCTTGCAACAGGAGCTTCACCAACACCACCAACACCACCAACACCAGCAGCACCACGACGACAACCACGTCCCTTATTTGACGCTCTCCTCATTCTGGATGCAAATGTACTATTTAGCACAAATTTATATTATTTTTTAAACCGGCAATGTAGACGCACTTTTTAATTTTGTGCAAGAAATGCACAGCAAGGTGCAAATGTACTATGTAGCACTATTTATTATTATTTTTTTTAAACCAGCAATGTAGACGCACTTTTTATTTTTGTGCAAGAAATGCACCGCTGGCCACAAATGTAGTATTTAGAATATTTTTTTTTTAAACCAGCAATGTAAACGCACTTTTTATTTTTGTGCAAGAAATGCACCACTGGCCGCAAATGTACTATTTAGAATATATATTTTTTTTAAACCAGCAATGTAGACACACTTTTTTTTGTGCAAGAAATGCACCGCTGGCCGTAAATGTAGTATTTCGATTTTTTTTTTTTTTAACCAGCAATGTAGACGCACATTTTAATTTTTATTTGTCTAACTGCAATGTAACAGCAGTATTTAAATATGCCAAAATGTTGCCAACTGAACTAACAGAATACGATTAAAGTAGCGTTCCTGACAGACAAACAGTTGCAAGTGCACTGCACTTGCAAAAATGGCTGCAAACGCCCACCTAATAAACAGAAAAATTGCTTAGGTTTTATATGAGGCACTTTGCTTAGCACACAAAATGTACTCTAGCAAACAAAAATCTCCTCTAGCACCCACCCACCAATAAATCGCTGTTTTTAACAGATCTAAAGCTAAACTGTCCCTCACAGCAACAGCAGCATCCACTCCCTACACTAGTATGAGATGATTTTCTAAAGCTAATTTGTCCCTCACAGCAGCAGCAGCATCCTCTCCCTACACTAGTATGAGATGATGTGACATGCAGCACTACGTGACTCCAGCTTATATAGAGGCTGGGTCACATGATGCACTGGCCAATCACAGCCATGCCATTTGTAGGCATGGCTGTGATGGCTTCTAAGGGCAAACGAGTGAAACGCTTGTTGATTGGCTGCCCTGCAACTAATCAACAGGCACGAAAAAATACCCAAACCCCGAACACAGACTTTTTCTCAAATGTCCGAGTTCAGGTTCAGGACACGGACACCCTAAAGTCCGGTACAAACCCGAACTTTACAGTTCGGGTTCGCTCAACTCTATAGGTAAGGCTTCAGTTTTGGAAGAATTAATTTTAAATCCTCAAAATGAGTTGAACGTCGTTAGAAGACTATGCAGAGAGGGGAGGGACCTGTGGGGATGAGTTAGGGTCAGTAGAATATCATCCGTGAATAAAGATAGTTTATATTCTAGTTGTCGCAGGTGCACTCCTCGAATATCCGCCTGGCCTCTTATGGCTACAGCCAAGGGCTCCAGGCTGAGAATAAAAAGAAGAGGTGACAAGGGGCAACCTTGTCTGGTGCCATTACTCAAGGAGAATGACCGCGACATGTAGGAGGACAACTGGACCTGGGAGGTGGGTTTTGGGTATAGTGCTTGCAGTGCCCCAATGAAGGAGCCTGAAAAACCATACTGGTGTAAAACTGCGAACATATAAGGCCAACTCAAGGGCTCAAAAGCCTTCTGGGCGTCGAGACTTAGAACAATTGCAGAACGTTTAGTCTTGGTCAGTAAGTCAATAAGGTCTATGGTCCGTCTTGTATTGTCGACTGCGTGCCTGGCTGGGACGAAACCTACTTGATCTTTATGTATCAAAAAAGGTAGTATTAACGATAATCTATTTGCCAGTACTTTTGTGAATATTTTGTAGCCCAAATTCAGAAGGGCTATCGGTCGGTAGTTGTCAGGGGAAGCAGGATCTTTTCTTGGCTTCAGTATTACCGTTATATATGCGGATAAAAATTGACTGTGTGGAATAGTACCGTTTTGCAGGGAAGTAAATAGCTGTAACATGTGAGGGGCTAAACTGGGAGGAATGTTTTGTAATATGAGTATGGGAGACCATCTGGACCCAGAGATTTATGTGATGGTAAATGGCCCACAACCTCTGCTAATTCCTCAGGTGTAACAGGCGCATTGATCTGTGCGTTTTGCTCTGAAGTTACTCTAGGCAACTTTAAGATGTTTATGAAGGCCTCAAACTTCTCTTGAGTGAATTTAGAATATGGATCAGTGCTGAGTCAATTTTACAAGTTTTCATAATACCTGCCAAAGGCAATATGTGGGAGTACCCTCCGACTGAAATAGATGGTCAGGTATTGACAGGGATGATCTTGGCTTTAACCTATTGACCAACATCCTATGTGGTTTGTTAGCATATTCAAAAACCTCTGTTTGGACCAAAGCAATGATTTGTATGTGTTATGCACGGCCAGAGATTTGATACGGTTGCTCAGCGCCACCACATTTCTCAAACGATCTACAGTGGGAGCTTGTAGCAGTGTCTTTTCAGCGGCACGCAACTGAACCAAGAGCTCTGCTTTTAATTTGTTAGAGTCCTTCTTCAGGCGTGAGCCTGTGGTAATACATTCCCCCCCCTAAAAAAGGCTTTATGGGCTTCCAAAAAAGTGGAGACCTCTGCAACTGAGCCCACATTCATTTGAAAAAATTCTGAAAGTTTGTCCTGTAATTCGCAAGAATGTCTCATTCAGACGCAAATGACAGGTTCTTGGCGTTGAGCCAGATAGAGCCAGATCTAGAACAATAGAGGCATGGTCAGACCACGTAATGGGATATATCTCTGAAGAGACTATACTCGGGAGCACTGGTGCCATGACAAAAAAGTAGTCAAGTCTGCAAAACAGTTTGTGTGGGGGGAGTAAAATGTATATTGTTTAAGGGTAGGGTGTAGTACCCTCCATGTCGTAAAGGTTGTAGGATCTGATCAGTTTGCAGAAAGACGTGGACAGTTTCTGAGCTTGCAATAGTGGGGTGGATTGGAAAAGAGCATATCTATCTCTATTTGGTGACATGCAGAGATTGAAGTCCCCTCCTATAATTGTAAAGGGTAGGGAATATGACCTAATTTTTTTCCAAAACCTTTGTGAGGAATCCAATTTGGCCTACATTAGGAGCATACACATTTGCCAAAGTAAAAGATGTGCGCAAGTGATCACAATTCAGGAGAATGAAGCGACCCTGAGGGTCCAAAAATGAGGACATTATGTGAATGTTGCAAGAGCGTTTAATTAAGATTGCAACTACAGCTTTCCCGGAGGGATTGGAGGCTACGAACGTTGTGGGGAAATGCTTGGAGGCGAATTTAAAGGAACTACCAGATTTGAAGTGAGTCTCCTGAACCATGATCACATCAGCCCCTGAGGATCTGAACTCCTTTAAAGCCAGCCATCGTTTCTGTAAGGAATTCAGACCCTTTACATTACAGGAATAGATTTTTAAAGACATACTTTTGTAGAAATGACCTCAGTGCACAAATCTCAAACACAGTGGTATGATACTTGATGGGGAAAAGTTCAGTACTTTGTTGCTTGTTGGTTCCATAGCGCTCATGGAGAACAATTGGAAAAAGGAACTGAAACAGGGTTTTCCCACACACTGTGAAGATGATTTTAGAACACTAATATGGCTCCACGCAGCTGAAACAGGGTTTTACCACACACTTTGAAGATTATTTTAGAACACTAATATGGCTCCACGCAGCTAAAACAGGGTTTTCCCACACACTGTGAAGATGATTTTAGAACACTAATATGGCTCCATGCGGCTGAAACAGGGTTTTCCCACACACTTTGAAGATGATTTTAGAACACTAATATGGCTCTACGTGGCTGAAACAGGGTTTTCCCACACACTGTGAAGATGATTTTAGAACACTAATATGGCTCCATGCAGCTGAAACAGGATTTTCCCACACACTGTGAAGATGATTTTAGAATACTAATATGGCTCCACGCGGCTGAAACAGGGTTTTCCCACACACTTTGAAGATGATTTTAGAACACTAATATGGCTCCATGCGGCTGAAACAGGGTTTTCCCACACACTGTGAAGATGATTTTAGAACACTAATATGGCTCCACGCGGCTGAAACAGGGATTTCCCACACACTGTGAAGATGATTTTAGAACACTAATATGGCTCCACGCAGCTGAAACAGGGTTTTCCCACACACTTTGAAGATGATTTTAGAACACTAATATGGCTTCATGCGGCTGAAACAGGGTTTTCCCACACACTGTGAAGATGATTTTAGAACACTAATATGGCTCCACGCGGCTGAAACTGGGTTTTCCCACACACTGTGAAGATGATTTTAGAACACTAATATGGCTCCACGCGGCTGAAACAGCGTTTTCCCATACACTTTGAAGATGATTTTAGAACACTAATATGGCTTCATGCGGCTAAAACAGGGTTTTCTCACACACTGTGAAGATGATTTTAGAACACTAATATGGCTCCACGCGGCTGAAACAGGGTTTTCCCACACACTTTGAAGATGATTTTAGAATACTAATATGGCTCTATGCCCCTGCAATAGGCTTTTCCCACACACTTTGAAGATGATTTTAGAACAATAATCTTTCCCTTAAAGCAACAGCTGGAACCTTTCCCTGTACAACTTGATGATGATTTTAGAACACTAATCTTTCCCTTAAAGCAACAGCTGGAACCTTTCCCTGTACAACTTGATGATGATTTTAGAAGAATAATCTTTCCCTTAAAGCAACAGACTCTACCTAGTCTAGTCAGATCGTTCTGTGCAGCAGGATGAGGTGTGCAATCTGTCCCTCAAAGCACCAGTACTAGTATCTCTCCCTATTCCACAATCAGATCGTTCTGTAATGCAGGATGAGATGTTCTGCAATCTGTCCCTCACAGAGCCAGCAGCATCCTCTCCCTAAACTATCCTGAGAGCATATGACATGCAGCACGGTGACTCCAGCCCCATATAGAGGCTGGGTCACATGGTGCACTGGTCAATGACAGGCATGCCATTAGTAGGCATGGCTGTGATGGCTTCTAGGGAAAACCAGTGAAAAACTTGTTGATTGGCTGCCCTTGGCAGCTTTTCAACACGTGTAATAAAATACCAGAACCCCAGACCCGAACCCGGACTTTTTTTTGTAAAGTCCGGGTTTGGGTCCGGGTCCCAGACACCCAAAAGTTTGGTACGGACCCAAACTTTACAGTTCAGGTTCGCTCAACTCTACTCAGGAGTCCAGGGCAGCTGCCTCTGGGCATGGAGGGGTGCATGGCCTGACATATGGTCAGATCCAAAAACAGTATCCACTAAGTGGAGAGTATGGTCCCGTCTCTTCTGAGAAGTATAAACAGCAATTCAAACCTGACATTTGAGAACAGAGAAAGGAAAGCGATCCTCAGATAAGACTATGAAATATGGGGAACTGTAAGAACTGAGTTTGGGCCCACATCACAGACGGGCTTAGATCCAGTCGTCTGTGGAATAAAGCTAGGTCAACTCAGGAAGGGTCCAAGTCTCAAGTGGGGGATTTCAAGGGGGCAGACCGCTGGGGAGTTGAGGAGGGCTTTCGTGCTCTTTGATGTGCTGGTGTCCAAATCTTGGACGATGTCAAGAGGGATCTCCTGATCATGGGAGGAAGCTGGAGCTCTTCTTCCCAGGTTGCGCATGAAGGATTCCATTTTAGGAAGATCTCTTATGGAATATTGAACACCATCTTTGGAGGCCGATAAGCGGAATGGAAAGCCCCAGCGGTATGCTACCTGAAATTTTTGTAGATGCATAGTGACCGGGCGCAGATTTAATCTTTTAGCCAAGGTGATGGGTGAAAGGTCACTGAAGATTTGGATTTTGTTCCCCTTATAATCTATGCGTGATTTATTGCGGGTGGTCACAGTCAGAGCCTCTTTGCTTTCGTAAAAGTGGAAGCGTACTATTATATCCCTCGGGTTTGCATTAGGAGGCAGTTTAGGTGCCAGAGATCTGTGAGCTCTGTCTAGTCGCCAGTCTATGTCCAGGATGTGAGGAGCCAAAGTGACGAACAGGCCCAAGAGGAACGGGCGGATCTCCTTGTCACTAATAGTCTCAGGAACTCCACAGATTCTCAGATTTTGTCGACGCTCTCTATTTTCCAGGTCTTCTTGTTGGAGCTGTAGCTGAGAAACTGTGTGTTTGAGGGCAGCATTGTCTTCTTCTAAAACGTGCACATATTGCACCAGTTCGTCAAATTTAATAAAACCATATAACTAACAAAATATAGTTATCAGCAGCGCAATAAACACTCACAAACAAAAGTACAAATAAAGAATCAAAAATGATATATATAAAGTGCTAGTGCTTTTTAAAGTTCAAAATAGTGAGAGACTCCATGTATTGTGAAAAAACTCCAATCTGAGAACTCCTTCAGCCGTGTCACCACATGAAGTGTACACACACTGAGGCTCACCAGAACTTCAAGGGGTTAACAGCATCTCCCAAAATGGGCTATCACATCCTCCATGCTCATCCAGACGACTCACAGAACCACTAGGGGTTAATAGCATAGATCAAGCCAGCTAGCAATTCAGTAGCAATTCAGCTAGCAGTATTCCTCCAGAAAGGTCACTCATGAAAGGATAAACAGAGAGGCCCCTCATAGTGTATCATTTAAAACCACCCTTCATTACACTAAGAGATGTGCTTACATGTAAAAAATAGCAAAGGTAGTTAATGTATGGATAAATGAGCGGTTGTTACCCATCCACGATCGCCGCTCCACTCCTTCACAGCGACACTGTCGGCTAACTCACGCTTCATTCGGATCGTCGTGTGGCTCCGCCCCTGATGCGTTTCGGCACTTCCGACTTGGTCACAAGGGCTCATCAAATTTAGTTTCCAGGGTGTCAGTACGCTCCCCTGGTTTGTCAATCTCCCCCCTGAGCTCCTGAGCATTTTTTCCAACCTCTTTAGCGTTATGTGTCAGATCCTGTAATAGAGTCTGAAGTTTTAAATCTAGTACCTCTACTGTAACCATTGCAGCAGGCACAGGAGACAAAGAGGTTTGGGTTAGGTGCGACATGCCTTCTGCCGTAGTGAGGAGGTCAGCGGGGTCAGGTAGTTCAGCCATGCTACTCGAGGCTGGAGAGTGCGGCCTAAGCAAATAATGTTCCATAGAATGAGAAGTCTGGGGCTGTGATGGTGGGTTGAAACTTCTATAGAAGTGTTTCTGGAATCCTACCTTGCCCATAAGCTGTGCAGGCTGTCAGATTCAGAAATGTGGAGGCCCCTGTTGCTGAAGATGCTTATGTTGCGGTGCAGGGGCCAGAGAGGAAGAGACGGGTACTGGGGTTACATATTCATATGTCTGCCATCTTATGCATTTATCACAAGACTGTCCTTAGACATTTGCCTTACATGTAAGTGCCATAAGAAAGGGGTGAGCCGCTGTGGGAAGGCCTCAGGGAATGATGGAGATGTACCCAGATGGCCACCACAATAAAAGTTTTCCAGTCACCCTGGGGTCATTTGCTGGTGACAGGACCAGGAGGGTCTTAGGCCGCTGCAGGCCTCCGGAGGCTGCAATGAAGCCTGAAGCTTGTGTAGGGTCCCTGCCCGCCTCAGCAGCTGGGCAGTGTGGCTGTAGGGCACTCCGGAGGGGGGTCTAGGATGGGAAGAAAGCGATCTTGGGCTGCCTTAAGCTGGGTGACTGGGTGGCTGGATGGAATGACAGGCAGGGAGTGCGGCGTCACTCTGAATGGGGTAATGGGGATCACATTGTGGCCTACTCTGCTGCGGGTAAAATTGAAGTTGAGGCCCGAAAATTATATGAGGCTGTTGTATGGGTCCTGGGCAAGGTGATTGAGGTGTTTTTACCTCTCTATCGGCCTTGTAGAGCTCGGATTCCGGCGGATTCTCTCCCAGGCTGCCGGAGCTCTGCAGAATTGTGTCCACACGCTGCGTGCGCCAAGCCAGCCCCCTGAAATGCATCTTTATCTCAAAGAAATTGTCCTTGCAACAATGTTATTTCTTCATCATCTATTTTGTTTTTAAGTATGCCAGAATGTGTAATGTTTTCATGTTTTGGTAAAATAATTTTTTCTCTGTCACTTTCACTTGTTGCAGTCCATCTCACAAAAAATATTTACCTAAACTCACACAAGTGTCTTTACAAACCACAAAAATACCATTGTTGATGTAAATGTAAAACGAGCCACAATTTTGTGTGTTTTTTATTATTTCCAAATGATCCTAATTTGAGCCCAAAAAATGTGATATGTGTACCAACATCAGAACTAAAAATGTAATTCCCAAAAATCAGAGGGTAACATCGCTATTCTACACTCACACACCAAGAACCACCAAATACCACAGAATAAATCAAGAAGATTGATGGCAGGGATGGCAGTACTGGAGCAGGCGACCTCCCCTAGCTGGGGCCTAGCCTAGCCAGGAGAGTAGCCGTCCCAGTAAGGAGGGGGGCAGAGGCACAGCTGTTGTTAGACAGGTGGTGGTAGAGGGGGACTCAATTATTAGGAGGACAGAGAGGGCAATCTGCCAGAAAGACTGTGGTCGCCGAACAGTATGTTGTTTACCAGGAGCTTCGGCACATTGCGGATCGAGTAGACAGATTATTGGGCGGGGCTGGGCAGGACCCAGCGGTCATGGTACATGTTGGTACCAATGACAAAGGGAGAGGAAGGTGGAGAGTCCCAAAAAATTATTTCAGAGACTTAGGAAATAGACTTAGGCAAAGGACCTCCAAGGTAGTTTTCTCTGAAATACTACCTGTACCCCGAGCCACACCAGAGAGGCAGCAGGAGATTAGGGACCTGAACAGGTGGCTGAGGAATTAGGAAAGAGGGGTTTGGGTTCCTGGAGAACTGGGCCGACTTCTCGGCCGGTTACCAACTCTTTAGTAAGGACAGGCTGCACCTTAATGGGGATGGTACAACTCTACTGGGAAGAAAGATGGCCACAAAGTTGGAGGGGCTTTTAAACTAGGTATGGGGGAAGCAAAGGAATCAATAGACAGTAGTATGTAGGGGACAGTGGGGTATAGTGAAGTCAGCGGTGATATTACTATCACAGCATCTAATCTGCGAGTGAATAAGGGGACAACTCCTAAACTGAGCCAAAGGAAACATATGGGGAAAATAATGTGCGCTCATACAACACTAAGGGGCGTTTAAGCAAAAGCGAGGAGCCTAGCTAACAAAATGGAGGAACTGGAACTACTGTTACATGAGGAAGACTTAGACCTTGTGGGAATATATGAGACTTGGTTTTACAGCTCACACAATTGGATAGCCAATATACAAGCGTATACATTGTATAGAAAGGATAGGGGTGGTAGAAGAGGTGGAGGAGTTTGCATATATGTCAAAAATGACGTTAAAGTGGTAGAGAGGAGTGACATTATGGACATGATGAGGGGTGAGGTGGAATCAGTATGGGTTGAACTTCATAGAGAAGAGAACAGGAAATTATTAGTGGGGGTATGTTACATGCCTCCCAACCTCAAGGAGGAGGATGAGCTGGGACTGCTATCCCAGCTAGAAATGGCAGCAAAACTGGGAAATATAATCGTACTAGGGGACTTCAATTATCCAGATATTGACTGGGCACAGGGGACAGCACACTCATTAAAGGCCCATCATTTCATGAATGTCCTACAGGACAACTTTATGTCCCAATTGGTTGATTCCACAACTAGAAAGAATGCCCTGTTAGATCTATTAATTACAAATAATCCAGATCTGGTGTAATGAGTAGAGAACCTATTATCCTTAATTATTTTATATTGTTGTATAAAGAAAAATGCTGCTTTAATATTAGCAAGAAGTTTATGCTGACAAGGTTTTTAGTCTCGACACACAAACATATCCTGTGCTTTAACTCACTGTCTGGCCCTGTGGGGTCACTTCTGAGTAATCACGTCATAACATGCTATCTTATCCGGCAAATACATCCTCTTATGTAATTTGCTACATCATAACATGTTATCTTACCTTGCAGTACATCCTGTTTTGTAGATTGAACGTCTGTAACCTTGAAGCTGAGTAATTACATTCTAATATGTTATGTTATTCTTGAATTAATGACATAATGTATAGATAACTGCTGACAAGGCATTTTTTTCTTTGTGTAATATACGCCTCCCTTTGTATGAATTGTATATAAATACCCATTGTCCTCCCAGTAAAGCCAGAGACTGTTTTCACCATACTTGTGTGTCTGTCTGCATCCATTTCATTTGGGTGAACTCAATCTCTCATTGGACGTCCAAACTCAAGACAGACTGACAGAGAGATGATAGCCGAGGGTTATCATAGCAGTTCCTAACATCTGATCTCAGACGTGGCAATTCACGATAACTTGGGATCTAGTGACCATAGAATGATAGCATTTAGGGTAAATCACAAGAGAAAGAGACAGGAGGGCAGCACTAAAACACTAAACTTTAAGCGGGCCAAAATTTCCAAAACTACGGTCATTACTACAGGACATAAATTGGGACATAATACTATATAAAATGAACACAGAAGAAAAATGGGAATGTTTTAGGACCATATTAAATAAGGGTATCACACAGTGCATTCCAGTGGGCAATAAATTTAAAAGAGCAAAGGTGAAACCTGGGTGGTTAAACCGTAATGTGAAAAGCCTCATTAGAGAGAAAAACGTGGTCTTTAAAAAATATAAAGGGGGAGGGTCAACTTCTGAATTCAAAAACTACAAGGAATGTAACAAGAGGTGCAAAAATGCAATCAGGGCAGCTAAAAAGGATTATGAGAAACACATAGCGGAGAAGAGTAAAAAAAACCCAAAGAAATCATTTAAATATATTAATAATAAAAAGGCAAAATCAGAGAACTTTGCACACTTGAAGGATGATAATGGGAGGATGGTTACAGATGACACAGAAAAGGCAACGGTATTGAATACCTTCTTCTCCTCAGTTTTTACACAGGAAAGGGAGGGGTTTACCGACCACAACCATACGGTTAGTGCCACAGCACAGGACATACCCTTGTGACTAACGGAGGCTGGAGTCAAAGAAAAACTAGATAAACTCAATACAAGTAAATCACCAGGACCAGATGGCTTACATCCGAGAGTTCTCAGTGAACTCAGTCAGGTTATAGCCAGGCCATTGTTCATAATATTTGTGTATAGTATAATGATGGCAGTGGTACCAGCAGATTGGAGGAAAGCCAATGTGGTGCCAATATTTAAAAAAGGGCAGAGATATATTCCTGGGAATTACAGGCCAGTCAGCCTAACATCAATAGTGGGTAAGTTATTTGAGGGGATAATTAGAGACTATATCCAAAAATTAACTGAGTAGGGAAACATCATTAGCAGTAATCAGCACGGGTTTATGAAGGGTTGTTCCAGCCAGACAAACCTGCTAACATTCTATGAGGAAGTGAGTGGCCATATAAATAGGGGGAGGTCAGTGGATGTGGTGTACCTGGATTTTGCAAAAGCTTTTGACACAGTTCCCCATAAACGCTTGATTTACAAGCTAAGATATGCAGGTATAGACCATAAGGTTTGTTCTTGGGTAAATAACTGGTTACAGGGGCGTGTCTAAAGGGTGGTGAATGGTGATTAATAACATGTACTTAGACTGGTCTTGAGTAACGAGTGGGGTACCCCAAGGATCTGTTTTGGGACCAATATTATCCAATTTATTCATTAATGATCTAGGGCAAGGGAATTAGAGCTCTGTCTCAATTTTTGCTGACAATACAAAAATAAGCAGGGTAATAACATGACAGCAGGATATTGACATTCTACAGAATGACCTGAACAAATTAACGGAGTGGGCAGACAAATGGCAAATGAGGTTCAATGTAGATAAATGTAAAGTAATGCACTTGGGGCAAAAAACATAAACGCACAGTACTCTCTACGGGAAGAGTCTCTGGAGGAAAAGAGAATGGAGAAGGATCATGGGGTCCTAGTAGATGACAGAATGAAGAATAGCATGCAATGTCAAGCAGCAGCAACCAGAGCAGGTAGAATATTAGCATACATAAAAGGGATTTGCTCCAGGGATAAAACTATAATCCTACCACTATATAAAACCCTGGTTAGGCCACATTTGGAGTATTCTGTCCAGTTCTGGACACCGGTCCTCAGAAAGGATGTACTGGAGCTGGAGAGGGTCCAAAGGAGGGCAACTAAACTGATAAGAGGAATGGAAGACCTTACTTACGAGGAATGACTGCAGGCGCTAAACTTATTATCTTTGGAGAAGCGACGCTTAAGAGGGGATTCTAGCATAAAAGAAAAACTGGTTAGTCTCAGGGAATGTAGGATGACAAGGGGACACACACTGAGACTGGAAGAAAAGTGGTTTAATCTGAGAATGCGTAGGGGGTTCTTCACTGTTAGGGCAATAAAGTTGTGGAACGAAATTCCACAACCAGTAGTGACTGCAGGTAGTATGGGTATATTTAAAAACTATTGGATGTTTATCTCAATGAGTATAACATACAGGGATATGGTTACTGACAGGAGTACACCTACAAGGGTTGAACAGTATGGACTATTGTCTTTTTTCAACCTTGACTACTATGTAACTATGTATGTAAGTATCTTGGGTAGGTAAGTATGGTGGCACTTTAAAAATTAGCACCTCATCCCTGGATAATTGATTTACAAAAAAGCTGGAGGGGGGGGTTTGGAAAGTCAGAGGGGAGGGAAGGGAAAGGGGAGGGGGAGGGGAAGGAGTGGAGCTGGGAAAGGATTTAGAGGTAATTATAGGGGATTATAGCGGTGCACGAATATAACAAATATCCTGCTATATATATATAGCAAATACGCCCTGCTCCGGTGGTCGCCCTGTTCGGGTCCCAGCGCCTTGCGTGTGGCGTGCGGCGCCTGCAAGGCACTGTGGGGGCTGTGGTTCCTGATCTGTGGTGTCCCTTGGGGCATGCGCGGGGGTGCCGATATATCCGATCGCGTGCTCGTGACGTCACATGCGGCGCGCGTTAGCTGCCTTTATAAGCCGGCTCTACGATTGAACGGTCCCAGTCTGTGGATGGCTTACAGGCATTATCACGCTCCCCAGGTATGTTTGCTACATGACGCCCATAGTGCGTACTGTGGATGTTGTTAGGCCTCCTTTATTCCTGCTGCATATTTGACTTATCCATCTGCATATATAATGGCTGGTCCATAAATGTTGTTTAAATGAATGACCGTGCAGGGAAGTCAATTTATTTTCCCTTCACTGCTTTATATTGCTCACCTACTTTACTATATATACAAGCTTGGCACTCATTAAAGCCCCCATAGAGACAGTCTCCATTATGGAGACTGACAAAATGGATCAGTACTTAGTACTTTTTACTTAAGGCAAATCTGTTATTGCCTTCAGTTTTCTTTAACAATGTTTTTTTGCTCATTTTATTATTTTCAGCTTTTTGCTGCATATATTTTGCCTCTCAAGGCTGGACGTTGGACATCTTTGACAGGGGTCCACCTTATATGAAAGTGACGCCTGTAAGTGGTTTTTCAAGGTATTGCCTTTTTTCCACACTCCCCTTTTCCCCTACCCCCGCCGGGCTTTTTTTCCTTTATGCAGTAAATTAAGATATTTTCCTCTTTTTTCCTTCCCATAGTCCATCAGTCGGCATAAGTTAAGGCAGTTTGTGGATGCACATTGTCCCCCCTCTCGGTGTGGCGTCAGTAGGGGTGGACAGCTTGGGCCCTTTGCTTGGGCGCAGTTCTGGACAGTAGGAGGTGATGTGTAAAATTACTTCATTTTACCCAGTTTATATCAAATTGTGGGTGGTTGTATATTTTGCTCTTGCACTATTTTGTATATGGTTCTTATCTTTATTCTTTCTTTAGATCTGTACAACGCTCTGGTTTGTCATAGTCCCTGAAGTAGCCTTATCAGACGAAACATTTTGGACGTATATACAGACTTATGACCGTTGCAACTTCTAAGATATACCACGCTGTACAACGATATGTAAATTGACTACTCTATTGCTTTATGCTGTTTTTAACTATTCACAAAGTACCTTAGGTACCGTTTTATGCATATACTGAATAAACTTCATTATATCTTATTACTTTTGTACTTTTTTACTATATTTGTGCACCGCTATAATCCCCTATAATTACCTCTAAATCCTTTCCCAGCTCCACTCCTTTCCCGCCCCCTCCCCTTTCCCTTCCCTCCCCTCTGACTTTCCAAACCCCCCCTCCAGCTTTTTTGTAAATATGTATGTAAGTATAACTCCTGACTAATGTAATTCCACCACCTATATGTCCAAAGACGTTCAGTATATATGTGTAGGAGGGTTCCACATGTAGCAGTCACTCACAAGGTAGCACATCTGCCTAGCAGCGCTGAGATTCTGGTTTCAAAGCCCAAGCATGCCACTTCATGTAGAGGCGTTGTTTGTTCTCCCTGTGTTGTTAAACATAATTCCTGACTCAGGGTCTTACCTAAATCATTTTCTGTTTTGGACCCTCCATATGCCCAGCAACGTATAAGTTTGATTTGGAGATGTTTGGGATCACTGATCATGGCCAGTGTTATATTTTTTGAGCTTTACCCTGCACAGATATATATATGCTGAGGTATGTTTTTATTTGTAACGAATGTGTAATGAACAGGTGTGAGAGAGACAGAATTAGTTACACTGGTGGGTGTGTCCTTTACTGGGTGAGTGGAGGTGAGCAATGTTAGCTAGGTTATTTAAAGGTCACCATTTTTGGCGAGTGTTTGGCCTAAGAACAGGACTGAATCTTTCTTTGCAGTCTGTATATTGGGTTACAAATCGATGTGGGTTTTGGGGGGGAGGTGTGTGTGCATAATTCTTGACTCACACCCTACTAAGGCTGTTTGATGATTGCTTCTAAATCTCACATGGTAGACTTACAACTGCTATGTAATGATTTTGTTGAAAAGGAAGGTTCTTGCTAATTCATTCCTGCTGTGTGTGTCAATGTAGTTTGTGCGGTGCCTTTTTGGCTTTTGTATTAATTTTATCTGTTTTTGTTTATGATAATTCTGCCATGTAACTTTTTTAGGGTTTGGGACAAGGACTTCTGATCACAAAAAAAGGTTTGTCATTAGCTTGATTTGTATCACTGCTTTTCTAATGTAATTTGTTTAATGTGTCTAATTTTTTGTGCCCTGCCCTTGTAGATTGTAAGCTCTTTTGAGCAGGGACCTTCTAACTATGTTGTCAAATGCTGGAGCATAATTTCCATGCCTTTTTTTGTTTTTTTGGCCCAAGTACATTAATGTACCAAATGTTTATACTAATGTTGAAATAAAAAGTTGATTGTTTTTTGCTTTATGTTTGACTTTTGCAGACTCAAAATACATGTGCAAACAATTTATACCACTTCAAATCTGTATTAAATCTAGTTGCATACAAAAGTATTTGGTTGTGCACACATGCAAGTTCTTGAGTAGAAAGTGTAATGGAGAGGGGGGTGAAGAAAAGCCCCCTAAAAAAAAAAACTTAAAGAAAATCCCTGCTCAAAGCTGAATTTCAGAGGTCTACTAATTATTTTGTGGACTAGGTAAGCCATGAAATATGTCAACTAAATGTGAATTCTCTCTAAGCACCAAATTAAGAAAAAAATAGCACAAAAAAAACATTTTTTTAACAAAATTTGGCATGCCCCCCCCCCCCCCCAAAATCCATACCTGCTCCTTTGGGTCTGGCATAAATTTTAAGGGGAACTCCACGCCAAAATAAAAAAAAATGGTGTGAGTATCCCCTCCAAAATCCATACCAGACCCTTATCCGAGCATACAGCCTGGAGGTCAGGAAAGGTAGGGGACGAGAGAGCGCCCCTCCTCCTGAATCATACCAAGCCACATGCCCTCAACATGGGGGGTGGGTGCTTTGGGGCAGGAGGGACTCTGCTCCCCCCCACCCCAAAGCACCTTGTCCTCATGTTGATTGGGACAAGGGCTTCTTCCTGACAGCCCTGGCCGGTGGTTGTCATGGTCTGCTGGTGGGGGGCTTATCAGAATCTGGAAGCACCCTTTAACAAGGGGGCCCCCAGATCCCGCCCCCATGTGAATGGGTATCGGGTACATTGTACTCCTACCCATTCACCAAAAAAAGCTGTGAAATGTGAAAAAAAAAAAAACAAGAGCCGGTTTTTGACAAGTCCTTTATTGTAAAATAGCTCTGAGCCGTCTTATTTCCAGTGTCGTCTCTCCCACTGCCATCTTCTCCTGCTTCTCTGTTCTTCATCGCCGCCATTTTCTCCTGCTGCTCTGTTCTTCCTTGGTGCCATCTTTCCCTGGTGCTGTATCTTCCGCCGCCATCTTCTGTCACCGCCTTCACCTGCCGCTGTCTCTCCCCGCTGCCTTCTCCCTCCGCTGTGTTCTTCCGCGTCGCTGGTTAGCCGCTATTGAAAAAAAAAGGGGCGGGCTCTCCGGGTGACATCATCATGTAAAAGATGCCAGACAGCGGGTAACAACACAATGAAGGAAGACAGCGCCGAAAAAGAACACCGCAGAGGGAGAAGGCATCAATAGAGACAGCGGCAGGAGAAGGCAGCAACAGAAAATGGCGGCAGAAGATAAAGCAGCAGGGGAAGATGGCGGCAAGGAAGAACAGAGCTGAAGAAGATGGCGGTGAGGAAGAACACAGCACAGGGAGAAGGTGGCAAGAGAGATAGTGGCAGGAGAAGGCGGCGGCAGAAGATGGAGGCGGAAGATACAGCACCAGGGGAAGATGGCGGTGAGGAAGAACAGAGTGGGAGAAGATGGCGGTGAGGAAGAACAGAGCAGCGGGAGATGATGGCGGCGGGAGAGATGACACCAGGAAGAAGACTGCTCAGAGCTATTTTACAATAAAGGACTTATCAAAAACCAAATCTTGTTTTTTTTTACATTTCACAGCTTTTTTTGGTCAAATAGGTAGGGGTACAATGTACTCGATACCCATTCACATAAGGGGCAGGATCTAAAAAGGTTAAAGGGGGCTTGCAGATTCTGATAAGCCCCTCACCCGCAGACCCTGACAACCACCTCACCAGACAGGGTTGTCGGGGTCTGCGGGCGGGGGGATTATCGGAATATGGAATTTGCCCCCCAATGTGAATGAGTATGGGGTACATCGTACCCCTACCCATTCACCAAAAAAAGGCATGTAGTGTGACAAAAAACAATAGGCAGTTTTTGACAAGTCCTTTATTGTAAAATAGCTTTGAGCCATCTTCTTTCTCCGCTTCTTCCTCCGGTCTTCCTCTGTCTTCTCCTACCCCCTTCTTCCTCTGGTCTTTTTCTTCTTCCCTCAGTCTTTATCCGGCTTCTTCTTCTCCCGCTCCTTCTTCTGGTCTTCTTCTTCTTCTTCCTCTGCCGCCACTCCTGCCACTGACCCACTGAAGATCCAAAAATTACCCTCCTCAGTCTGACGCAGCGGCCCGCCGATCTGTCCGCTTCCATGGTGCACATGCCATATATAACTATGGGGCATGGCCACCGGGTGACGTCTTACAGAGACCCCTTGTGACATCATGGACAAATCATTGACGGGGAAGTCACAAGGGGCAAAGTCTCTGAATGATGTCATCCGCCCCATCGCATCATCGGAGGAAGATCGTTTTTTAATCTTCAGCGGGTTGGTGGAGGAAGCGGCGGCATAGGAAGAAGAAGAAAACCGGAGGACAAAAAAGCGGGGGGAGAAGAAGCCGAAGGAAGAAGGATAAGACCAGAGGAAGAAGCATGGAAGGAGAAGATGGAGGAAGACTGGAGGAAGAAAGAGAAAGAAGAAGAAAAGATTTTTAATAAAGGACTTTGTCAAAAACTGGCTACTGTCTTTTGTGACATTACACTACTTTTTTTGGTGAATGGGTATGGGGTATCCCATACTCATTTACATTGGGGGGCCAGGATTTGGGGGTTCCCTTGTTAAAGGGGGCTTCCATTTTCCGATAAACCCCCCACCTGCAGTCCCCGACAACCACCGACCAGGGTTGTCGGGAAGAGGCCCTTGTCCCCATCAACATAGGGACAAGGTGCTTTGGGGGGAACCCCAAAGCACCCTCCCCATGTTGAGGGCATGTGGCCTGGTATGGTTCAGGAGGGGGGCGCTTGCTCGCCCCCCCCTTTTCCTGACCTCCAGGCTGTTTGCTCGGATAAGGTATGGATTTTGGGGGGCCCCACGCCATTTTTAAAAAAAAAAATTGGCGTGGGAGGTCCCCTCCAAATCTATACTAGACCTGAATGGTCTGGTATGGATATTGGGAGGACCCCATGTCAAATTTTTTAAATTCTGGTACTAGGTTCCCCTTTGGGTCTGTTATAGACTGGGGGGGACCGCACGTTGTTTTGGCATGGGGTTCCCCTTAAAATCCAGACCAGACCCGAAGGGCCTGGTATAAACTGGGGGGGGGGGGCACATGCTGTTTTTTTTATTTTTTTATCTATATGCCGGGAGCCAGCAATACATTACAGCCGCGAGCAAGTTTAAATGACATTTTTTACTTTAGAAATGTCATTATTGCTGCATCATTTTCTACACATTGCACAGATGCGCCACTTTAAGGCAGACTAAGGGCCCCTCAAGCATGACATTTTTCATTTTTTTTGTTTCACTTTTAGCATCATTAAAATCTCTGCTCCTTTAAAAAACAATTGGTTTAAAAACTTTTTTTTCTCTTGATACATGTCCCCTAGGGCAGTACCCAGGTCCCCATATACTTTTTATGACTTAAAACTTGCATACAAGCTTTCAATAAGGACTTTGGATGGCATAATATTACAGCTGCGAGCACTTTACAGGCAGACTAAGGGGACCCTGCAAGCACGATGTTTAAAGGAATTTTTCATTTTTTTTTTTCAGTTTGCACAAAGATGCTGTGTGTCTTTTGGTCCATTTCAGGTCTGAATTCAGCCCAAAATTCGGGCTGAAATCGGACTTTTAACTATGAACCAGCACACACCGGGCCCCTGCTGGGAGCCGATGCAGGTTCCAGTGTGAGCCCAGCCTTAATAAGGATGGCAATACATTACAGCCGTGAGCAAGTTTAAATGACAATTTATGCTTTAGAAATGTCATTATTGCTATGGCATTTTCTAAATATTGCACAGATCCGCCACTTTACAAGCAAACTAATGGGACCCTCCAAGCACGATATGTAAAGGAATTTTTCATTTTTATTGTTTCACTTTAAGCATCATTAAAATCACTGCTCCTTTAACCACTTCATTACCAGGCATTTACCCCCCTTCCCGCCCAGACCAATTTTCAGCTTTCAGCACTGTCACATTTTGAATGACAATTGCGCAATCATGCAACGCTGTACCCAAACAACATCTTTATCATTTTGTTCCCACAAATAGAGCTTTCTTTTGGAGGTATTTGATCATCTGTTTTGTTTTTTTTTTGTGCTACAAATAAAACAAGACAGAAAATTTTGAAAAAAAAGTTTTCTTTGTTTCTGTCACAAAACTTTGGAAATAAGTATGTTTTCTCCTACACTGATGGGCAGTGATGAGGCAGTACTGATTGGCACTGATGAGGCGGCACTGAGGAGGTGGCACTGATGATGAAGCACATATATTCAGCACTGATAGGCGGCACTGATAAGCAGCACTGACGGGCACTGATAGGCAGCACTGATGGGCACTCACAGGCGGAACTGATGGGCACTCATATGTGGTACTGATGGGCACTCATAGGCAGCACTGATGAGCACTGATAGGTGGCACTGAGCAGTGATAGGTGGCACTGGTGGGCACTGCTAGGTGGCACTGGTGGGCACTGATAGATGGCAATGCTAGATGTTACTTCTTTGGTGGTCCTTCCCTGGCATTCTCTGGTGGTCCTGGGTGGCATCCAAGATAGCACTGAGTGTCATCCTTATTGTGCAGTGTGCCCCTTACCTTGTAGTCCCTGGGGGGCTCCCTGGTGGTCAGGGTGGGCTTCCCTGGTTATCTCCCTGGTGGTCCCTTGGTGGGCATTCCCTGGTGGTCCTAGGTGGGCTCCCTGGTGGTCCTGGGTGGCGATTCTAGGGGGGGCTAAGCTGATAAACAATCAGTGCAGACTCCCCCTGTCAGGAGAGCCGCCAATTGTCTCTCATCTAGTTGCGTCTGCAGATGCGAGTAGAGGAAAAGCCGATATGAGGCTTTTCCTGTTTACACTGTGATCAGCTGTGACTTGTCACAGCTGATCACGTGGTAAAGAGCTTCTCACAGAAGCTCTTTACCACTATCGGAGATGTGGTGTGTCAGACTGACACACCACATCACCATGGCCACATTGTGTGCCCCGCAGGTGCGCGCCAGCTTGTTATCCTGACTGGGCATCATATGACATCCAGCAGGATAACAAGCTGGCGCGCGCCCACGGGGCACGCAGTGCAGCAATCGGTGATGTGGTGTGTCATGCTGCATACGACGGTAGGGAAGTGGTTAAAAACAATCATTTTAAAAGCTTTTTTTCATTGATACATGTCCCCCAGGGCAGTACCCGTGTCCCTATACACTTTTTATGGCCAATAACTTGCATACAAGCTTTCAATAAGGACTTTGGATTTTTCAGGTTCGAGCCCCATTGACTTCCACTATTGCCGCATATGGGATCTGACAGGTATGTTCACCAGCAATAGCGTGCTGTTCCATTTGCATATGCGCCCATTTTCTCAGAGTTGAAGTCTTGCTTTCCTTTAATTGGGCGCTATTTTCATGCACCGCAGGAGCACATATTCCCACTATAGTAAATTACCCCCATAGACTACTACAAAGAGCTTAACCAAGACAAGCTTATGTAAGGCATTCAACCAGGCACAACAACCTTGCAAAAAACAACTTTTCATTAAAAAAGAGAGGACCAATGATTATAATACGACTTTGATAATTTTGTTATTCCAATCAAGCAAACATTGGCAAATTTCAACTGAAGATCCTATAGTGGCAGATTATTTAGGTAGAATACCCTCTATTACCTTCAGATGGGCAACCCCTGTTAACAATAAACTAGTGCAAAGTGAATTTAAGGGGGAACAGAGGGGGGTCCCATGTCATAATCTTGGTACTTTCCTTTGTAGGAAGGTTTTCTATGTAGACAAAAAGAGAACTATGGCATTACCCAATGAGGAGATTTTCGAACGGCGACAGTTTGCTTATTGCTACACAAAAAAGGTAGTATATTTATTATCATTGCAGTGATTGCAGGGCTTTTTACAGCAGCAAAATGAAACAAGTTTTGGTCACATATATACAAACATATTCATAGTATGAGGACGAGCAACCTCTATCTCCCGGTGGGGAGACAAGTCGTGAACATCCACAATTACAAAATGCCTTTACAATTGGATCGAAAATGGATTTATTATTTGAGAGCCAATAACTCTCCTGGCTTAAACAAAACCATAACGTTTAAGCCTTTTTTAGAAGGTTTTGCCTCGGGTAAGACAGACTAAATGGGCAAATTGCCCCATTGGATTTTGTCTATCTGTTTTTTGTGGATGTACAGTGCATAATGTTCATGTAATAATGTTTACTGTATATTGCTAGAGAAACAAATGCAAGAGCTTGCCCTGTGACTAGTGGACTTTACTGGCACCCACATGAGACCAAAAACATTTTTTATAAAAGTTTTAAATATTTATTAGTACAAATGTTAAAAGGAGGGTGCTTAGAAAATAGTGTCCACAAAGCAAGATTGGTTTAAAACAGTATGCATGACATGACATTTCTCATTGGACCCCTGTACATCATCTCCCCACTCAAACAACAGTATAGATAACAGACACTGGGGGAGGTTATCCATAAACTGTGTCTCCTCCACTGGTCAACGTGTTTCGTTTCTAATGGGTAGCTTCTTCAGGACCAGTAATGGAGGATGTCATATTCTGCTGAATGTAACAGAAATATTGTTTACATACTTGTATATGTTATCATTTCCAAGCATTTTCATATATTATACATTTTTTGACTTTACAAGGCATTGTGGTTAATACAATACATACTGCTTGCATGACATTTTCTTTAGGCTTACATTTGAAGATGGTAGTGGTCTGTCTAAAATCGCAAAATACGTCTGGGGGCAGACATATGGGCTGAGGACTCCCTTTAGGTTCACAAGGAAAGAAACAGTGGTCTGGAAAAGCTATCACCTTATTCAAAAAATAAATAAACATGAATGTTGGCACAAAATTGCATTAAATGGACACCCCAACATAGCAATACTATAAACAGATAAATGTACCTATTAAGGGATATGTATTTCCTCAGGTAGCTTCTAGGTTTCCCAGGCACAAGCTATATACTGTATATATATATATATATATATATATATATATATATATATATATATACATATATATATGTGAGGGGGCCTCATAAGATAATCCAACCACATGCAGATATCATTATGTCACTCTGTAAAAAGAAATTGACTTAAGTAAAGGCCATCAACTGCAGGACAAGCTCTTGCATTTGTTTCTCTGGCTTCCTATTTTGGGATGTGGCACGGATAGAGGTTTTACATTTGTTTACTGTATATTGTTGTTATAATTTGAACATTTACCCTTATAATTCCCCACTCTGTATGAATTTTTGTGCTCTAACACAATGTGCAATATGTTTGCTTTGTTATCTTACAGGTCAGGGATGGCCACTTTTGATCGGTTGCATCCTGGGGTTGGAGGGAGCCTGGTTTGTGCACCACCTGGCACATAGGGGCTTTCTCACATCACCTGTTAGTCAGGCTCAGGATGTTGTCCCTTTCAAAGCTCATTGGTTGCTCCTACATGGTCTTGATATTTTGTTACTATCATCTATATGAAAGTTTGGATAAAAGTGAGATTTATTATATTGGCCATAGTTGTTTCAAGTAATATGGATTCCCCTTGCACTTTCTTGGGCTCTTTTCATTTAAATGTGCAGTAATTTGCACAGTGATTCTTTGATTCTTTATTTACAAATTATATATATAGAAATCTTCATTGTGTTTTTTAGATGGGCAGCACAGAAGATTTTTAATAGGCTTGGAGGGAATGTCAGTGGTCCCTTGTATGCGCTTATACTGCTTCCAGTGACTTTGGAGGATTTCAGATTCCAATATGAAGCAGTTGTCTTTAACCCTTGGCTAAGTTATTTATGGTAACATACTGTACATGTTCACATTTGGATGTGAAATACTATATTGTAATTGTAATTGTTTATATTATGTTAAGTATTTCTTTATAGAGTGACAAGCTCTTCCCTGATGAAGATTTGTACAGTAATTAAATTGAAACTCATTGAAACCTGGCCTGGGACACACTATGTCAAAAAGTTATTGTATGGGATGTACTATGGAAGTTCCCACCAATTGTACATGAGTTTTGTTTTTTTTCTTATGTGACTCTGTCAAACAGATTTGAATTTTACAAGATTTGCTTTATTGATTTATACAATGAAATTTGTATTTTTTCATACACGCTTTATGCCACATAAAGTGATTCTAAAGTCTTAAGGTATTTTTTTTAACCTTAATGCATTTGATGCATTAAGGTAAAAAAAATCTCTGCTGCCGGATCCCCCTAACCCTCCTCCCCTTATACTTACCTGAGTTCACTCTCAATCCAGCAATGTGCATGAGAGCATCAGCTCTCACTGCTGTCTCCCTCCTCACTAGGCAGATTGATAGCAGCGGAAGCCATTGGTTCCTGCTACTGTCAATCAAATGCTGTCAAGGGAGCGGGTGGCAGGGCCGGCACTCACCAAAGAGGAGGAGCGAGGAGCACCAGCAGAGGACTCCAGAAGGGGAGGACACCATTGCATAAAGCAAAACCATTGCATAGAGCAGATAAGTATGGCATGTTTATTATTTTATTAAAAACACAGAAGCTCTATGTTACTTTAATGGCCCTGTGATCTATTTTTAATGAAATCATTTCTTATTTTGTTTTTCTGCCTCCTTTTAATGTTCTTGGTGAGTTTCTCCCTTCTGCCTCACTTCCATCTATTTGGAACAAATAGTGCATGTTAGTAGTGATAGTGTGCACTGCTCTATGCACACTACAAATCCCATAGTCCATAGTCCAACTCGGAAACAAGCAAGAGAGGTTGGCTACATTCCTACATACAATGGGATCATGGAAAACAAGTGTAGCCACCCTCCAAAGGGAAAGTGGATCACAGCAACAACAAAAAAAGAATTTGGAGATATGAAGGGGGCTGATGGCAATACAAGGTACTTTTTTTGCGTTAAAGGCACTGTCAACCTTCCTACCTGTATTCACAGCTGCTGATTGGCCAAAGCATGCACCTGTCCTGCATGCTTTGGCCAATCACAGCATGCTCTACTGCAAGAGCCATGATTGGCTAAAGGCAGGCCATGCCCATACTATATAAGGCTGCTTACACAGCAGCCGTATGCAGTGTATTAACGTGGAGAATTAGAGAGAGATTAGGCAGGCAGTTTAGTTAGTGGATAGAGCGTGTAGTCAGTGTAGGATATACACAGAGTGCAGGCAGTGTAGAATATATATTAGTGTAGTATATATTACAGTGCGGGCAGTGTAGAATATATATTAGTGTAGTTTATATTACAGTGCATGCAGTGTAGAATATATATACAGTCAGTGCAGGCAGTGTGTATATATATATATATATATATATATATATATATATATGTATATATGCAGCCTGGTATAGCTATACAGTATCTCACAAAAGTGAGTACACCCCTCACATTTTATTAATTATTTTATGATATCTTTTCATGTGACAACACTGAACAAATTACACTTTGCTACAATATAAAATAGTGAGTGTACAGTGCACAGCCATTAACGTCTAAACCGCTGGTAACAAAAGTGAGTACACCCCTAAGTGATAATGTCCAAATTGGGCCCAAAGTGTCAATATTTTGTGTGGCAGCTCTGGGAAGATGTCTTATGATGAAACGTGTAGGGCGGGGCATGGACACAGACGTCAACATGCTATCCGTTAACAGATCCTCGACTTGCTTTGGAGTCTATCAGCCGGGAATGATTAGGAAACAGTTTTATGCCTTTAATTCCTAGTGTCGGGTCTGACACTAACAAAATGTGAGTGCATCTATTGTTGCTTTAACACATTTTAATAAATTTTAATGTGGAATTCCACTATTGGAGCCTCCTTCCCTTTTATGTGTACCGGTGGGATGGGATATGCAACCTGAAAAAGACACAATACCGCTGGTACATGTGTTTTCATTCCAACAAAGGCATTGCTGCTGGTTTATAATTTTACCAGCCATTTAATTTGGTGAGTCATTTTAGGACTACTGGTGGAGGAGCACATTTGGTGTGTTTTTTTCTCACAATCAATTGCAACATTGCACTGGATATCAATGCATGGATGAATTTTATTGGATGAAAACATTTTTTTCATAGGAAGTATTTGATGGTGGACTGTTTTTTGCACAGATTATGAATTTATTGTGTTTTGCAAATTGTATGCACTGGTGCACTTTATTGTTTTTCACACTGTATAATCGCATAGCATATGTGGTAGGTTTGCATTGGTTTAAGCTTCAGGAGTGCACTTTATTCTAGATGTTTTCCCACATTTTGCACTTTATAATAAGGAATTCTTGCACTTTATATTAGGATTGTGTTAGGAATTGTCAATAGTCAATAGCTGTCACGTACCTGGTGATGGAGTCTGGCTTATGCAGGGGGAACCTCTCTTGCGGCCCCGGTTCGTGAGTCCCTGGTAGTGCAGACAGGGAACTCAGGAGCACAGGGGGGCACAAGGGCTGGACAGTCACTGATGCAAGGTAGATGTCCGCTGGAGCTCGTACAGGCAGAAGGGTCGTGAGGCAGTCCGGGTCGGTAACTGGCGGGCGGTGCAGTACAAGGGTTCAGGCAGATGGATGGTCGGGTGCAGGCTGGGTTGGTAATGTTCAGGCAGCAAGGTAGCAGGCAGTAGAGTGGTCGTAGAAGCCAGGGTCGGTGCAGGCAGAGTTCAGAGCAGGGTCAAAGCAGGCCGGGTCACAGGAACAGGTATCAGATAGTCAGGAAGCAAGGAACTCACACTAAACGCTGTAGAACGGACAGCATTTGCTACAGGAAGCAGGAAGTTTAAATAGGGCTGCTGCTGCTGCTGCTCCATGAATTAGAGGAAACAACAAACAACTGCAACTAACCCTTAGCCCAGTCTTTTCCTAACATTGCCCCCCCCCCCCAAGGGGCAGCCTCCGGATGCCCAAACGGGCTAGTTTAGCAGGGTTGTTCTCCTTGAAGGATCGGATGAGTTGATCTGCATGAATGTTATCTGCAGGCTCCCAGGAGTTTTCTTCTGGGCCGTAGCCCTTCCACTTCACTAAGTATTGAACCGTGTTACCCCTTTTCCGACAATCCAGGATAGCCTCCAGTTCAAACTCCTCTTCGCCATCTACTAGGATTGGGCCTGGTGGACTAGTCTTCCGCTGGGGAAAAGGATTTGGGGTCACAGTCTTCAGCAGTGACACGTGGAACACTGGGTGGACACGAAGGGACAACGGGAGCTCCAACTCATAGGCCACCCTGTTAATCTTCCTTTTCACAGGGAAGGGGCCAATAAACCTGGGGCCCAACTTCCTGGAGGATCAGGCTAGCCTCAAGTTCCTCGTGGCCAGCCAGACCTTTTCCCCAGGCTGTAAGCCCAACTCTCCCCGTCTTCCCTTGTCAAACACCTCTTTGTTATGCTCCTAGGTCCGGGCCATGGTCTCCTGAAGGAGTTTGCGGTTTTCTTCCCAGAACTTGGTCATTTCTTGGGCCGCTGGTACAGTACTTTCAAGACCGTGGTTGAGCATAATTGTCGGGTGTAACCCGTAATTGGCCAGAAATGGAGACTGGTTGGTAGCTGAATGGACGGTGTTATTGAAAGCAAACTCCGCCAGGGGCAACAGAGAGGCCCAGTCGTCTTGTGAGAATGACGAGAAGCAGCGGAGATACTGCTCGAGCGTCTGATTGGTCCTCTCTGTCTGGCCGTTTGTCTGTGGGTGGTATGCCGAAGAGTATGCCAGTTCAATGTCAAGTGTGGAGCACAGGGCCTTCCAGAACCGGGAGGTAAACTGGACTCCACGGTCAGAGACAATGCTGGTTGGAAGTCCATGGAGCCTCACTATTTCTCGGATGAATATCACGGCCGTTTCAGCGGCTGATGGGGTTCCCTTCATGGGCAAGAAGTGGGC
>BLSH010537909.1:1241956-1258782 GCA_018402905.1 Glandirana rugosa | reverse complement strand
TATTAATATATATATATATATATATATATATATATATATATTAGACTGTATATATATATATATATATATATATATATATATATATATATATATTAGACTGTATATATATATATATATATATATATATATATACTGCATTCATTGTAGACTATATAGACAGTGGTGTACAGTATAGGGTACCACCAACACCAAAGGCACGATTTTTATGCAACTGTTTGATTGGGGCATGTAATTACAATTTTTAAAATAATTGTTTACAGCAAAGCCCAATCCTGCGCCCAACAAGAGTAACTGTGAGGGGTTACAGTGTTTAGGCACCATCAACACCAAGGCCCAATTTTTCTGCACCTGTTTGGGGCATGTAATTACAATATTATATAGTCCAGTCCCCGTAGTATATATAATACAGTTCAGCGTATAGAGTGCAGTCTGTATAGTATATATATTGCAGTTCAGGGTATATAGTGCAGTCCGCATAGTATATATATTGCAGTTCAGAGTATATAGTGCAGTCTGTATAGTATATATATATATATATATCAGTTCAGGCTATATAGTGCAGTCATTTTAGTATATATAATACAGTGGAGAATATATAGTACAGTCAGTGTAGTACATATAACAAAGTGTATTGAAGTGGTTAAGGGGAACCCCATAACATTTTTTTTAAAATGGTGTGGGGCCCCCCTAAAATCCATACCAGGCCCTTCAGGTCTGGCATGGATTTTAAGGGGAACCCTGCGCCAACATTTTTTAAGAAAATGGCGTGGGGGTCCCCCCAAAATCCATAATAGACCCTTATCCGAGCATGCAACCTGGCAGGTCAGGATAGAGGGGACAAGCAAGCGCCCCCCTCCTGAACCATACCAGGCCACATGCCCTCAACATGGGGAGGGTGCTTTGGGGTTCCCCCCAAAGCACCTTGTCCCCATGTTGATGGAGGCAAGAGCCTCTTCCCCACAACCCTGGCCAGTGGCTGTTGGGGTCTGTGGGTGGGGGGCTTTATGGAATCTGGAAGCCCACTTTAACAAGGGGGCCCCAGATCCCACCCCCCCATGTGAATGAGTATAGGGTACATCGTACCCCTACCCATTCACCAAAAAAGCTGTGAAATGTAAAATAAACAAGAGCCGGTTTTTGAAAAGTCTGGTGCTATCTCTCCCAATGCCGTCCCTCCCGATGCCGTCTTCTCCCCAAACTGTCTTCTCCCGTGCCGATGTCTTCTTCCACGTTGCAGCTGTCTTCTTCCTCACCAACGGTTACCCACTGAAAACAAAAAAGATGCTCTTCTCCTGATGCTGTCTTCCTCCATTGTGATGTCTCCCGCTGTTTGACACCTCTTATGTAGCCTTGTGATATCACAAGGGGCGCGCTTTCTGGGTGACATCATCCGATGGCCATGCCCCATGGCTACAGCGGGGGACGCCACAATGGAGGAAGAAAAAATCAGGAGAAGAGCGTATTTTTTGTTTTCAGCGGGTAACCGGTGGCAAGAAAGAAGGCAACGGCGGCGAGTAAGAAGACAGCAGCGCAGGAGAAGACAGCGGCGTGGGAGAAGAGGGCTCGGGGAGAAGATGGCACCGGGAGAGAAGGTACCAGGAGAGACGGCACTGGGAGAAGACGGATTGGGGAGAAGACAGCTTTTTTTAAATAAAGGACTTACATTTCACAGCTTTTTTGATGGGAGGGGGGCAGGATCTGGGGGCCCCCTTTTTAAAGGGGGCTTCCAGATTCCGATAAGACCCCTGCCCGCAGACCCGGGCAACCACAGCCCAGGATTGTCGAGAAGAGTCCCTTATCTCCATCAACATGGGGACAAGGTGCTTAGGGGTGGGGGCAGAGCCCCCTACCCCAAAGCACCCACCCCCCCATGTTGAGGACATGTGGCCTGATATGGTGCGTGGGGGCGCTCGCTCCGCTCCCATCCTGCCCGGTCAGGCTGCATGCTCGGATAAGGGTCTGGTACGGATTTTGGGGGACCCCATGTCAATTTTTTGGTGTGGAGTTCCCCTTAAAATCCATACCAGACCTGAAGGGCCTGGTATGGACTGGAGGGACCCTAAACTGTTTTTTTCCTTGACTTTTTTATCTATATTGCCGGGAGCCGGCAATAAATTACAGCCGCGAGGAAGTTTAAATTACTTTTTTCCTTTAGAAATTTTGTTTTGCTGCGGCACTGTTCTAAACATCACACAGATGTGCCACTTTACAAACAGACCAAGGGGACCCCCCAGGCACGATATTTAAAGGCATATTTCATTATTATTTTTGCACTTTAACCAGTTCCCTACCGAGTCATTGTGAAATGACGTCGGCAGGAACTGCTCGTCAATCCGGGCCAACGTCATATGACGTCGGCCGCTTCTCGCCGCTACTGCTCGCTCGTCTGCCGGGGGTTGTGTCCCCTCCGATCAGGGTAAAGAGCCAATAAAATTGGCTCTTTACCACGTGACCGGCTGTGTCCAATCACAGCCAGTCACTACCGATCTTCTCGTGCACGCCACTCGAACGCGCCCCTGGGGGCGTGCAGCGCGGCGATGGGAGCTGAGGCTTGTCCCTTGGACAAAGCCCAGCTCCGATCTGTGTAAAGAGCCAATAGATTTGGCCTTTCCACGTGACCGGCTGTGTCAATCACAGCGGGTCATGTGATGTAAACAAACCGCGGTAACGAGCTGTTACCGCGGTTCTCCCTGTCACACACCAATCGTGTGTGACAGGGAGATTGTGGTAACAGATCATTACCGCCTACTGTACACCAAGCACACTGATCACCCCCCAATAAAGAGAACCTGTCACCACCCCATCAAAGTACCTGTCACAGCCCATCAGAGTACCTATCACCTGTCCATCAAAGTACCCGAGTACCTGTCACCTGCCCATCAAAGTACCCGAGTACCTGTCACCTGTCCATCAGAGTACCTGTCACCTGCCCATCAAAGTACCCGAGTACCTGTCACCTGTCCATCAGAGTACCCGAGTACCTGTCACCTGCCCATCAAAGTACCCGAGTATCTGTCACCTGTCCATCAGAGTACCCATGTACCTGTCACCTGCCCATCTGAGTACCAGAGTACCTGTCACCAGACCATCAGAGTACCCAAGTACCTGTCACCAGACCATCAGAGTACCCAAGTACCTGTCACCTGCCCATCAGAGTACCTGAGTACCTGTCACCTGCCCATCAGAGTACCTGCCATCTGCCCATCAGTGTATGTGAGTACCTGTCACCAGCCCATCAGAGTACCCGAGTACTTGTCACCAGCCCATCAGAGTACCCGAGTACCTGTCACCAGCCCATCAGAGTACCCGAGTACCTGTCACCTGCCCATCAGCAGACCCGAGTACCTGTCACCTGCCCATCAGAGTACCTGTCACCAGCCAATCAGCGTACCCAAGTACCTGTAACCAGCCCATCAGAGTACCCGAGTACCTGTCACCTACACATAAAAGAGAACCTGAGTACCTGTCACCAGCCCTGCAAAGTACCCGAGTACCTGTCACCTGCCCATTAGAGTACCTGAGTACCTGTCACCAGACCATCAGCCTACCAGAGTACCTGTCACCTGCCCATCTGAGTACCCAAGTACCTGTCACCAGCCCATCAGCATACCCGAGTACCTGTCACCTGCCCACCCGAGTACCTGTCACCTGAGTATCTGAGTACCTGTCACTAGCCCATCAGAGTACCCGAGTACCCATCACCTGCCCTTCAGATTACCCGAGTACCTGTCACCAACCCATCTGAGTAACCGAGTACCTATCTGCAGCCCATCAGAGTACCCAAGTACCTTTTACCAATCCATCAGATTACCCAAGTACCTGTCTCCAGCCCATCAAAGTACCCAAGTACCTATCTGCAGCCCATCAGAATACCTGAGTACCTATCTGCAGCCCATTAGAGTACCTGAGTACCTATCTGCAGCCCATGCCTCATAGAATATACCTCGTGTGTTTGCTTTCCAAAATGGGGTCATTTTGGGGGTAATTCCACTGTCCTGGTGCCCCCGGGCCTTCAAAAGTGTGATAGGTATGAATGAAATTTTATGTGTCATTTAGGCTCCTAGAACACCTGACGGTGCTCGCTGCATGTTGGACCTCTCTATGTGGCCAGGCTGTGTAAAAGTCTCACACATGTGGTATTGCCATACTTGGAATGAGTAGCAGAATATATTTTGGGGGTAATTTTTGCTATGTGCATGCTATGTGTTAGAAATAACTTATAAATTGACCACTTTGTGTGAAAATAAAAGCGTTTTAATTTTCTTTCCACGTTTTTCGAAGGCTTGTGGAAAAAAATGAACAATTCAAAAGACTCATAATGCCTCAATAGATTATACGTTGGAGTGTTTGCTTTCCAAAATGGGATCATTTTGTGGGTAATTCCATTGTCCTGGTGCTCCAGGGCCTTCAAAATGTAATAGGTCATTAGGAAATTAGATGTGAAAATTCTGCTCCTAGAATGCATGACGGTGCCCCCTGCATGTTGGACCTCTCTATGTGGCCAGGCTGTGAAAAAGTCTCACACATGTGGTATCGCCATACTCGACGTGAGTAGCAGAATGTATTTTGGGGTGTAATTGGAAGTATGCATATGCTGTGTGTGAGAAATAACTTGTTGCTATGACAATTTTGTGCAAAAAAAAAATAATAATAATAATTTCTTAATTTTCCCAAGAATTGTGGGAAAAAAGTACAACTTCAAAAAACTCGCCATGCCTCTTGCTAAATACCTTGGAATGTCTACTTTTCAAAATGGGGTCATTTGGGGGGTATTTGTACTTGTATACTTGTACTTGTATTTGTACATTTCAGGGCCTCAAGAAATGAGATAGGCCGTCAGTGCATCAGGTGTGATCAATTTTCAATGATTTGCACCATAGTTTGTAGACTCTATAACTTTCACACAGACCAAATAATATACACTTATTTGGGTTATTTTTACCAAAGATAGCTAGCAGTATAGGTTTTGGCCCAAATTTATGAACAAAAATTACTTATTTGCAAAATGTTATCACAGAAACTAAAAAAAGTGGTTTTTTTTTCAAATTTTTTGCACTTTTTTCAATTATGTCGCAAAAAATAAAAAACCCAGAGGTTCTTAAATACCACCAAAAGAAAGCTCTATTTGTGTGAAAAAAAATGATAAAAATTTTGTTTGGGTACAGTGTAGCATGAGAGAGTAATTGTCATTCAAAGTGTGAGAGCGTTGAAAGCTGAAAATTGGTCTGGGCAGGAAGGGGGTATAAATGTCCGTTATTGAAGTGGTTAATCATTATTAAAATCACTGCTTTTGAAAAAAAGGATTGTTTTAAAAACTTTTTTTTGCATTGATACATGGACCCTAGGGCAGTTCCTGGGTCCCCATACACTTTTTATGGCGATAACTTGAATATAAGCCTATAAAATGAGTACTCTGTCCCATTGACTTTAATAGGGTTCGCATAAATTGTTTGCCTGTTCGCGGTGTTCTAGTACGAACCGAACTGGGGGATGTTCGGCCCATCCCTACCGGTCAGCAAGTGATCACTCAAGAATACAGAAAGGACATGGCTTCAAATGCCCTTTTACCACACCTTCTTATGTCAAATGTGCAATCCCTTATGGTCAATTTGTTCTTCTGAAGAATAATAATAGACCTGAGGAAGATTTTTTCAAGGAATTCTAAGGAAGTGAGTAGGAAATAAAGGTATGTTAGTAAAAAGGAGATGGATAATGCATTGGTGAGAGTAAGTAGAAAGGATTATTAAGAATAAAAAGACAAGACAATAAAAAAACAAGTATTAAAGATTTTGCTTTTCTCTTAAAATCTTCACCTATGGCAGAATCTATTAGATGGGTTATAAAGAAAAAAATGTCTGGCAAAATATCTTATTATAGCATTCATTAAGTTGAAAAACGATAAAGATAATATGGTAAGAAATGAGTTTAAAATTTAGTCTTATATCCAATTACATAGGGACAAATACTACTTAATGCCCCATCTATCACTTCCAAAAGAGTAAACCTCTAAAAGCCATTTACTTTGTTTCATCTTTACACAGGTAAAGATGAAACAAAGTAAATGGCTTTTAGAGGTTTACTCTTTTGGAAGTGATACATGGGGCATTAAGTAGTATTTGTCCCTATTTAATTGGATATAAGAAGACTAAATGGTGGGGGTATATAAATTGTGATAATTAATTAAAAACATGCAGGATGTGGTATGTAGTGTATTGCATAATATGCTTATGGGAACATTATTATATATTAAAAACCATCAGAATGCTAAAAGATCATATTCAAGATCATTTGAGAATTTTCAGTTATTACAGTCTCAAGGTTTAATAATCACGCCCAGAATATCCATGGTAGTAGTTAGAGAGATATTATTGTGGTCAGTAGAAATGAAAGCGTGGAGGAGATCATGGAAAGATGTTATTAGAAGCGGAGGCCAAATTGACGCCCCATACAGGAGGTGCAGGTCATTTAGGATTAATAGGAGAATTGAATGCAAGTTTGTTATAGCACCTCCTTCTTTACCCTCTAATGTGGTTGAATTATTTATGTTATCACCTGTAGGTAGGAAATCTGATTAGGATTAATGTTGTACTAGGTATATGGGCAATCCTATGGTGTGATTGTATCCTATGCCTTGAAAAAGCTGAATTAATTTTGAATGTTTTTGGCCTTTGCTATTTTTTACAATAAAGAAAATTAGAAGATGGAAGTGCCTTTGGTTTTCTTCTTGTTGGAAAAGATATATGTGAGCACCAAGACTTATTGCCTTGTGAGAGATGAAGACATACCTTTTATGCCTTTTCCCTTTGGATGTAACTGCACAAGTCTTCTGCTTTCTCTGGAATATTAATTGTGAGTTCCATTCATATTTTATTATATGGATGAGCATTTGGCAACTATTACCATAACGGATCAAATCTCGGCCCTTGTAAACTTATTCCAAGTGCCTCTAGACGCCCATGCATTGGTCAAAACTTTTGTACATAGTGTCTTTTATGTGGATCCTCCTTTACAACCACTTGTGACTCTGTGAGATTTAAATTTGGTTCTGTCAACATTTTAAAGACCACTTTTTTTTCCTCATTCCATTCATACTCATAAGGTTGCTGTTCCTGTTGCCATCATCTCTTTGAGGGGTGTATGTGAGTTGGAAGCTTTGTCCTGAAAAAAATCCTACACGATGGCACAAAAGTATAGAGGCTCCTTCTTTCCTAAAACGAGCCAAAGATGGATCAATAATATTTCTGGTTCAGCAGGAAAGGAGCAAATTTCGGGCAGGCTGGTTCTACTGAAGTTGATTCATCTGAAGTAGCTATTATCCCACATTCTGCACCCCCTGTATCCCTCACTACCCTGCGTTCTGCACCCCCTGCATACTCATTACACCAATACTGCCACCAAAAGTGATCTATTCAAGCAAATGGGGCCTCTCTGAAACGTCTCTCCAACCACAAGTAATGGTTGTGGCGTGGTAAGGCGTAATTTCAATGGTTTACATAGGTAGTGAGTAGGCGACATATGCCTCTATGCTCCATGTCAAATGGTTCTGAGAAGTAATCCACTGTGGAACACTTTTCAGATGAACAGTAATGATTGTGGCACGCATAAACAAGCCCTCAGGTTGCCTTTCATAGGAGTGAAGATCTTGGATCTTCATTTCTTCTTTCCTGGGCTAACTTTGACAGCATTTGTTTGCAGGCCTCCATTTGTCTTTGTCAATAAAATGTCATTTGTCTTTGTCAATAAACAAAAAGGTTTGCAGGGCAGACCACATGTCAGTAGAGGTCCATTTAGCAGATCAGCGATGAGAGCATTTTTGGTCTGCTGATTTGCTGGCCTGTGAAAACATGCTAAGTGTGCTTATTATAGAGATAAATGAAGTCCTGCAAACAATGCTGATATTTATTTATGTTATGTTAATTATACGAGAGGACACTTTTATGAGCTCATTCAAACCATACAAAGGACAAAAATAGGTATAAACTGGAAGAAAACCCCCTCAGCACCTGTAAAAGCGGATTATAATGGCCAAAACAATGGAGACAATGGGTAAGTAAAAAATTAATCTTTGTTATACAGTATTTTAATATTGTATAATAAAGATGCATTTTTTACTTACCCATTGACTCCATTGTTTTGGCCATTATAGTCCACTATTATAGGTTCCTGGAGGGTTTTTCTTCCGGTTTATACCTTGTTTTTTTCCAATGCTGATGGCTGTCAAAGTTGCCACAGGAGAGCAAATGAGAGCACTACTTACATGAGTGTGGACCTTTACAGTCATGCAACAACTTCCAAGGAATCCAACTTTTAACAAATATGTTGGTCAGTGGTGCATTGCATCCAATTCAATCACAATATAGGCTTTTGATATCTGCAGCTTTCAAACTTCAGAAGTCTCTGCAGGCTTGTTGACATTAGTATACCATGGCTAATGCATTGTAAATGACACATCATACTGTTTTCTAAAATAACATTTTATTCATCCATATTCATTGCAGCAAGATGTGATGTGGTGCTGAAAAAAATATAGAAGATACTACTTTTTTTTAACACACAACTCTGTACTGAACTGAACTCATTGGACTCAAGGCAAATTACCTTGAGTATGCATTTGGACTGGGTTGGGCAAGGGTGCCCATTGCAGCCCAATGAATATTGTGTGAATGAGCCCACCTGGATACATACCTTGCCTGCATGATAACACATTTTGCCTACCATTAGTAGTATCTTTGGTAACACTTTCGACATTTAACACAGCTGTTACAAGCAGTATTTGTTTAGTCGTACTCAGCACTGTGTAATCAAAGTGGGGGCTGGCCATTTTTTACGTTACTCAACCTCATGACTCATACAATGTGTCCGCAAGACTTGTCCTTACAGCAAAATGTTTAATAAGAATTATACAACCATTTCAACTGTTATTATTTTTCTGCTCACTAAATAATAACACCCGGTGGGATGTAAATGCCAGAACTGAAGATCAGATGAGTATAAGTCGGAAATGAAAGTAACAGACACATTAGGCTGTAGGAGTTAAAGTTTATACTTACTCAACTCAGATGATGTCACAATAACAAAGTCTGAGTGAGCCCACAATAATATTGTACCAGCATGAATCATAGTGGAAATCATCATGATCATTACAACTTTGCAAGCAATGCTAGCAATACTTTGCGTTCTAATCTGCAAAAAAAGTTTGTTTTGCCTTTCCTTTTTATCAGTATTATTTAGTCAGAGCACATATGTTGGTACACAGTTATAAAATGACTAATGGGCTCATTATTTAAAGGAAATAAAGGTGCTATCTGTCAAGCTAGATTCATACCAGGTCATGCCATTTAGCTCATGTTGATGCATGCCAGGCACTTGTGCTGATGTGTGTCTTTTTTTAACCAATGGCATTACTGTGCATTTTTGCTTTTTTCCTCAACAGGAGCCAAAATACTTTATTTTATATGCAAATGCAGCATGTCTTATTTCTGCTCAGTGCACACCATTGCCATGCATTTGTGTGAACTAGGCATATTGAAAACAATGTTTTTTTTCTTGTTATTGTGTTTTGGCTGTGTTGGACTTCCTGTAAATATTGGTGCCCAGTGCAGCCCAAGGCACATCTGTCCCCTTCAGGGTGCTCTAAAATTAAATAGGAAATTGAGTTATTTTGAAATGAAAAATAATATTTTTTTTAAACATTTTATGGGTTTCATGGAACACAAGACATTCATAAAGGGTCGTGCTCATGGGTGGTTGAGCCGGTTCAATGCCGGTTTCACCGAGATGAGGTCCATTTGACTCCTGGCCACCTAAGAATGGGAAACTGAAGCGCCTGACCACCGTCAGAGACATATTATGTGCAAGACTATAGGTACCCATGCCCTCCCAGAGGTGGTTGATTACAGAGACTTTTATATCTTTGCCAGTTCAGTGTTTGCTGTGCCCCCCCCCCCTCGATGCAGGTAACAAAGCGGTAAGCCTCTCACTGAGAGCGCTCTCTCGTGGGCGACGATGGTCCTAGTCAGAAATTAGGGTCTGCTCTCGCTTACATAGTAATAATCTGAAACCCTTCTACCTACACGGGGGGAGCAGGGAAGTGCAAGAGAGCCTAAATATGGAAGCCTCGCAGTAGAATGAGTTCACTGGTCAACTGACAATTATATAGTTAGATCTTATTGTGGGAAGGGGTCTCAAACCAACATTAGAGAAGGTCTCCCCGGCTAACGGGTATTCTACTTTATTTTGTTCAAATTTGTATGTTCGAAATGTTTCCCTCTGTTACAAATATCAACCCCATATTAAGATAGAAGGGTAAAGATATATATATATATATATATTTTAAAATCAGCATCAAGCTTATCCCTCCACTCCTGGGAACCCCTAGACGACTTGCCTGGCGGGGGGTTATCCACGGAATGGGGGAAATAGCTGATAACGGTCACGGGTCTCGGGGTGTGCAGTGTCCCCCACTCAGGATAGTTGACCTATTAGAGGTTACCGGATGTCGCAGGCCACTACTCATAGGTTCGACCTCGATCTCACCCCCACACCAAGAAGACAGATTTCTTCTTGGACCTTGCCAATTAACCCCGCTCTATCCCCTAAGGGGACTTCCTCCACCTCAACCCCCTCACTTTTCTTCTCCCCCCTCTTTTTCTTTTTTTCCTTTTAGTTAGGTGGTATAGCAAGGACTAATACCACCTCGGTACATTTATATAGTGAGACAATACACCTTTGCCTTCCCTTGGGCAGCACGGAAGTTGAGTCTCACCCACACCCCAACCAGCTTGACTCGTAGTCCCTGAGCCTTACCCACCCTTACTTTACCCTCCTCCTTTCTTCCCCCCCTTTTTTTTTCTCTCTCTTCCTCCCCTCCCTTGCTTATCCCCCTTTCTCTCTTTTCCTTTGTCTGGCTGCCACTCTCTCCCCATTGCCAGAGACACCAGTAAGCCGCAAAGAAATGGATAGTCGCACAAAACCACTACTAAAGACATGCTCGGAACCCGAGACGCTCAAAGTGCTTTCACTCAACATAAGAGGGTTAAATACACCTGAGAAAAGGTCAAGCGTTTTGGCGGAGGCTCACTGTCAAAGGGCACACTTCCTATTTCTACAGGAAACGCATTTTAAAAGAGAGTAAATCCCTAGATTAACCAACAAACACTATACCAAAGCAAATCATGCAGCCTGCGTGGATTCCAAAACGAAGGGAGTATCTATAGTCCTTGCCAAATCTTGCCCATTCAATTTGACAGAGGAGATGATGGATCCGGAGGGCAGGTATATATTTTTAAAAGGCACCTGGTATAACCGACCAATGACGCTTGTGAACATCTATTGCCCTAATACCAAACAGATCCCTTTCCTAAGGGAAGTATTTGAGAGGCTGACTATCTTCCAGTCAGGGTTGTTGATAGTAGGGGGAGACTTCAATTTATCACTGAACCCCCTGGTAGATTTGTCCTCAGGAACATCACCAATACCATTCTCAGCTCTCTCAAACAGGTGAGAATGCTACTGTCTTCCCTAACCCTGCAAGACACATAGCGCACCATGTATCCAAAGGAGAGAGACTACACGTTTTTCTCCCCCCCACACAACCGGTACTCACGGCTGGACTACCTGTTCATCCAACAGAAGGATTTGGTATACCTGCACCGGACCACTATCGAGAGCATGGTTCTTTCGGACCACCACCCGATCACATTAACCCTTCAGTTCCCAGATGAGGAGGTAGAAACCAAGATTTGGCGTATGGACGCCACTCTACTGAATGACCTGGGGAACTTATCAGAGATTTCCTGAACTATCAAAGAATATTTCCAACACAATGATACACCAGATACATCTCGCATGACTCAATGGGAGGTGCATAAATGCGTCGTCAGGGGACACTTACTAGCATTAGCTGCCCGTAGAAGAAAACACACTAAGCACTGATCAAAGAACTAACAGAGAAAATTCATAGACTAGAAGCCCAACATAAAAGGTCATTAGCGGTACAAGCGGCCCAAGAATTAGCGGAGACGAGAGCCCTCCTCATAGAGGAACTATTCAGGAAGGCTAAGGAAAATCATGTGCTGGCCCAAAAAATGTTTTATGAACATGCCAACAAGCCAGGCAGAATGTTGGCAAGAGCGACTAAAATGAGGAAATTATCTTCTACGGTGCACCATGTGACGGATCCAGGAGGAAGGAGCTATTGTAAAAATGTAGACATAGTAGCCCAAATACTATGAGCTTTACAATTTACACATCGCGGGCCCGTCACATGGAGACACCGAAGCATGTTCCCAACTCATCGAAGCCTTCCTGAAACAGTTCAGTCCCAAGGCCATTGGCCAATCAGACTCTAAGCTTTTAGAAGCACCCATATCTATAGTTGAGCGAACACCTGGATGTTCAGTGGGTTTGGCCAAACTTCATGGAAAAGTTTGGGTTCGGTACCAAACTTAACTGGAACTTTACCCCGAACCCCATTGAAGTCAATGGAGACCCGAACTTTTCGGCACAAAAATGACTGTAAAAAAGTCCTGGAAAGTGCTAGAGGGCTGCAAAAGGAAGTAAAATGATTTTAGAACAATAATCTGTCCCTTACAGCAACAGCAGGAACCTGACCCTATAGGAGTAGGCAATGATTTTAGAACAATAATCTGTCCCTTACAGCAACAGCAGGAACCTGACCCTATAGGAGTAGGCGATGATTTTAGAATAATAATCTGTCCCTTACAGCAACAGCAGGAACCTGACCCTATAGAACTAGAAGATGATTTTAGAACAATAATCTGTCCCTCTAAGCAGTAGACTCTACCTAGTCCAGTCAGATCGTTCTGTAATGCAGGATGAGATGTTATTAGATCTGCAATCTGTCCCTAAAAGCAGTAGTAGTAGTAATCTCTACCTAGTCCACAATCAGATCGATGAGATGTTATTAATATTATATCTGCAATCTGTCCCTCACAGCGCCGGCAGCATCCTCTCCCTAGACTAGCCTGAGAGCATGTGACATGCAGCACTACGTGACTCCAGCTTATACAGAGGCTGGGTCACATGATGCACTGGCCAATCACAGCCATGCCATTAGTAGGCATGGCTGTGATGGCTTCTATGGGCAAACCAGTGAAATGCTTGTTGATTGCCTGCCCTGCAGCTATTCAACATGCGTGATCAAATACCCAAACCCAGAACCCGAACTCAAACTTTTTTTCAAATGTCCGGGTTCGGGTCCGGGTCACGGACACCCCAAAGTTCGGTACGGACCCGAACTTTACAGTTGGGGTTCGCTCAACCCTACCCATATCATTGGAGGAATGGGATAGGGCCCTGAAAGCTACAAAACCATGGAAGTGCCCGGGACCAGACGGTCTTTCGGCACAATACTATAAATGCTTCTCTGAATTGCTGGGACCGGCCTTTATCACAGCATTTAACAACCTCCCCAAAATCACTAACCCATCAACTAGTCTACGGGAAGCGTACATTTCGGTGATTCCTAAAGCAGACAAAGATGTGTCAAATGTTGCAAATTATCGACCGAATGTGGATGTCAAGGTGTTTTCTAAAATCCTGGCTACGCGGGGGGGCGTGGCCTGACGGGAACCGCGAACAGACGTGCTTCTCATGAGCTCCGTGGACATCTACCATCAATCCCCTCTAATCCATGCTCCAGACTCCTCGGTGAGACTCATCCACCTCCTGGCCCCCCTCTCCACACTTCCCCCTACAGCCTAAGCCGTAAATTGAGCGGCGGAGAGGCCTACTCCCGCAGAGGTGCTAGGCCTAAAATCATCCAGGCCGGCCATCCAGCTCTTTATGGGCTCGGAGTTCATCTCCCCTAAAAAAACTGGTTTGTGCTGCCTAATCCGCAATCAAGCGGGTATTTAGAGGCCCCAAACTTAGTGCTGTACCTGCCACTGAAAAATTACAAGCCGGAATATAGCGACGATATCCGGAGCGGGAGCGGCCCGAAATTGAGCCCGAGGCTTCTGTGAGGCCTCCACGGCTGCCATATTGGGACTCCCGGCGATCAGTTCAGAGATCCATATGCCTGATACAGGGGCCCTGGGTTCAAGGGGACATTAAATACAGCAGTAAGGAGTACTAGTGCTTATCCCCTGAAAAGCCTTTTAACCTTTGCACTACCTACTAGAAGCTTAGAGTCTCATATATGGCGGCCATATTGGTGCACCTGAACTTTCCCCAAGAGCTCTTTCAGTATCAGTAGCACTATCCAGCCAGCACATACTAAGCCTTAACCAGATATTTTACCAATTTTGAAGGGAGTCTCAAACAACAGCAGTCATTGGACTCAGGTGACCTTTGCCTCAATAGAACTTAAAAAGAACTTGACCCCATCACAGCCCTCAGATTACAGTCACTTATGACCACCCAGCTACAGTTACTCTGAGACTGTGTCCATATGTTACTTTCGCTCATCTAACGGGTAGAAAGGTCTGGGTTTGGTCCCGGAATGTGATGGTCATGTGACCTAGCAACCACTGTCCCTGCCGCCTCCTTAAGGCACCCACGTAGCAAGTTATAGCCCCTCCAACCACGGGAGCCCCATTCTCAATTTGTCGTCACGCCTGGACAGCCCATGGTGAAGATAGGGCCTAAGAAGGCAACCCTCTCAGTACCCTAGACAGGTTTTTACTCAGACCCGAATCCCCAGCATTCACTATGCAAGAATGTCTATCAGACCCCCCAGTCCCGCAGGGGGCATGCGGGGGGATCTCCCAACAGTTCACCCCCCCTCACAACTAATGCTCTTTCATCTCCGGTCACGGTGGAAGTCCTGGACCTTAAACTGCAGTCTCTCCTGCAGAACCTTACTTGAAACATCACACAAGAAGTTGGAATACTTGCCCAGGAACTGAGAGGTGAAATAACACACTTGGGGGAACGCACAGATACCCTTGAATCCAAGTTTGATGATCTTCTACAATATGTGCATGCACTGGAGGAAGACAATGCCTCTCTCAAACACTCAGTCTCCCTGCTCCAGTCCCAGCAGGAAGACTTGGAGAATAGGGAACGGCGCCAGAATTTGCGGATCAGGGGCGTACCTGAAAACATTGGTGACCGTGAGATTCGTCCCTATTTGTTAAGCCTCTTTAACACCCTTGCCCCTGACATCCCAGATATAGACTGGCGCCTAGACCGGGCCCATAGGTCTTTGGCCCCGAAACCTCCTGTGGGAGCCAGCCCCAGGGACATTATTGTGCGCTTCCATTACTATGACAGCAAAGAAGCCCTCGTTCTGGCTACCCGTAACAAGTCCAGGTTAGAGTTCAAAGGGGCAAGAATTCAGATTTTCAGCGATTTATCACCAATTACCCTTGCTAAACGCCGAAACTTCCGCCCAATCACCATGCACCTCCAAAACCGCCAAGTTCCCTACCGATGGGGCTTCCCTTTCCGGCTCTCTGCATCCCGAGATGGCACTCAATTTTCCATGCGTGACCTGCAGGAAAGTGAAACCTTCATAAAAAACCTGGGTCTTCCACCCCTCCCGGAGGCTGACATGGCTCCCATCCCTACCACTCCAAGACCACCTTCTACTCCTGGGAGGATATGGACCCCAACGCGGCAAAAATCACAGAAAGCTTTCTCCACACCTCAACGAGCTTCTTCATCTAGATACCCAACCTGAAGGTTGCCGGATCCCCAGATGGTATTGATTTTTCCTCTTTTATATCCTCCACGCCTTTTTTTCTTTGAACCTTGACATCAGAGTTCTTTTCATCTTTTTTTTTTTACTGGGTCATTCCCCTTAAGTGGTGTTTCTTTTGTCAACACGGGCTGTACAAAGAAGCTGTTCACCTATCTGCTTAACCCTTAAAATAACTGTTGTACAATTACTCATACGTGGAGGCGGCAGGGCCATGTCCTGCAGTTTGTGGAGCCTACCATGCTCCCCCCATGGTTCCATGGCCTCGGCCATGGACTCCTGAAGGGTTTTAGCCCTTCAGGCACTGATGTTTGTTTTTTCATGTTGTTTTTTGGGTCCTTTTTGACCTGCTGTTTTTTTTCTTTTCCTTTTTTTTTAAGTATTGTACAGGGCCTCATGGTTCCTTACCATTTGGTTCTGTAGATCCCCCTACCTATTCCCCACCCTGTGAGATACACCATGGACCCTTTGTTGCTAAATGTTTAATCTTTATCAGATGTGCTATGCCCTTATCATAACATTATGGCTTTGCGGGTTCTTACCTATAATGTAAAGGGCCTATATTCCATTCGGAAACGATGGCAAGCTCTGAAGGAATTCAGGTCCTCGGCAGCAGACATAGTCATGGTCCAGGAAACTCATTTTAGATCAGGAGGATCCTTTAAATTTGCGGCAAAACATTTTCCGACCTCTTTTATAGCATCGGACCCTACTGGGAAAGCTGGCGTTGCAATATTGATCAAACGTTCCTGCCCTTTACGTATCAAATCATCCCATACAGATCCTCTTGGTAGATTTATTTTTATGGACTGTGACTATCTCTCACGCTCATTTGCTCTAATTAATGTCTACGCCCCTAATTCGGGCCAGATCCAATTTCTAGATGATATGTTTGGTAAACTTGGGAAATATGCTCAACCCTTTATGATTGTTGGTGGAGATTTTAACATGACTATGTCTCCTAGAAGAGATAGAAGTACTTTGTCCCCTTCAACCCCCTCTTCCAAGGTGGATAGACAGTCTAAAGCATTTAGGAAAATTATGCGTTCTCACAACCTACTGGATATTTGGAGAATAAAACATCCCACACATAAACAATACCCCTTCTACTCCCCCCCTCATAAGATGTATTCTAGATTGGACCACATCTTTGTTATGACCC
>BLSH010537909.1:1211415-1234317 GCA_018402905.1 Glandirana rugosa | reverse complement strand
ATTTATAGGAGGGCGCCAAATGTGGGAGACCATATAGTTAAAAAGGTTTTGGATGCTCCAGGCAGATTGAAATTCCCTAGCCATACACAGGGTTTCTTCCCATGTAGAAACTGTAAGATATGTAAATGGACGAAGGGAATTAATAAGAAATGTCACACATTTTGTAATACAGAAGGGAGGCAGTTTCAGATAAAAGACTTCATTACCTGCAACTCCACACATGTAGTGTACTTATTGTGGTGTCCATGTGGCCTGTGTTACATAGGCCATAAAAAAAGGCAACTCAAGGTACGCATAGGTGAGCATCTAACTAATATAACAAATGGGTATAAGGATCACAGTGTGTCAATGCACTTCATATTAAAACACAACAGGGACCCTTCAATTTTACGTTTCTGTGGTATTGAGGTAGTATACCCCCTGTGGAGAGGTTCCAACAGGGTCAGGGATCTCTCACAGAGGGAAACATATTGGATATATCTGATGAAAAGCCTACGACCGCATGGTATGAATATTGAATTGGATATCAATTCTTTCATTTCAGATGTATAGTGCCCTTTAAATTCCATATATTGACTTTTTTAGTGATCTTTTTTAGTTACCTTTTATTAGTTATATATGGCATTAATCTACTTATAACAGAAACATGTTTGAAGTTTGTAGTAACAATTGGTTTCCATTCATAAGGGTGTCAAGTTGCTTAGCGTATGGTCCAGATCAATTGGATGTCAATTCTTTCATTTCAGATGTATAGTGCCCTTTAAATATCATATATTGATCGTTTTCAGTGACCTTCTTTAGTTACCTTGTTTAGTCATAGTTCAATATATATGGCACTAATCTACTTATAATAGAAACACGTTTGAAGTATGTATTAACAATTGGCTTCTATTCATAAGGGTGACAAATCGCTTAGTGTATGGTCAAGATCGGAAATAGAGAGGAATATAGCAGCCGATCGTGAGGGAGCAGACCTCATTTCTAGTGTGAATGGACATATAGGGTTAAAGTTTGAGTTAACCATAACACTATTCTGTATGGATACCCTATATAGACATGCTATAATTTGAGAGATAATATATCAATTGCAGATTGTAAGTGTTTACGCCGCCCTTCCTCTGACAGGACATCTGCAAGAATAATGGGAGTCTCCCTTTTAATTTAGGCACACAGAGGGGCCAGGTATATAGAGATAGCCGTTTGTCCGTACATCCAATCACCAGTGGAAGTCCAACAAAGACGAAACGCGTTGTGATTGGCTGATACGGCAACTCACATCCAGAGATGCCCCGCATGCTCAGCTCCCCCCTGGATGGAGGAGAGTGAGAGGAGGACAGGGCTGAAGACGGAGCCTGGTACAGTCTGAGGACGCGTGGCGTCTGCACGTATACCATTCGTGTACTTCGTTTATCTGGTAAGAGTCCACCTTCACAAGAGGGACCCTCATTTTATATGGAGTGTTTGACAGTGATTTTAACAATAAAAGTTGTTGCGGTATGACACTATGGTTTGTTCCATGCTTTTATATCTATATGGTTGAGAACTGGAGGATACAAGTGACTTCTGAAGAACAGAGTGGTTTACCATTTGGCGTGTCAGCTAGAGCATGATGAATGCCTAGCATGTAGTTCTGGTAAGGACCCAATTCATAGGGGATTTTGGACACCTGCATGCACACATGGTGACTATGGTGGAAGTGAATAACTCAAAAGCTACCTCACTTGTTGATTGTTGGAAATCAGGATGAATAAGCTATGGTGAAGATAGTCACTCATCACGGGGTGTTCTGATTAAATTAACATTGAAAAGGACATACATGTGTACGCTAGGACCAGTATGATCTCTGGGTTATATCCTCCTTCTCCTACCACGTAGTCGGTGAGCTTTGATGAAGCTCTTTCTAAAAAGCTCTTAATGAAGGGGTACGACTGTCTAGTTTATGTTTGTTTCATAAGTTCTACCAGAGGCTATATTATTTTGAACTCATTAACCAATGGGACCCTCGGAGGGGAGGATGTTCAGACCCCGCCCTCCCGGTTACAGATTGTTCCCAGTTGGGGTGACCGGGGAGGTGGAGGGTCCTCACTTAAATGGGAGCTATCTTCTATCTTGCAGTGATGGTTCACCTTCCATGACTGTCTGTTCTCCCCGGATGCTCATGGGAGGTTACTTACAATTGCCTCTCAGTTTTTTTGTCTGTACACTTTCAATTGCTCATTTCTACTGACCTGTTTTGTGAGCTCATCTACATAATGCAATGGGTAACTCGGTTATGTGTATTTCTGTAACTGATTCTAAATTTTTTTTTTTATAATCTCCTATCTTGTTGTACTAAATCTCATTTTTCTTCCAATAAAAAGATTTGAAACGAAAAGGACATACATGATGAATCATAACAAGGACGTTTTTTCAGCGCTGCTATTGCTGTTTTTATATACATGCACAATTGTGGTATTCAATGCAAACAAAGGGTAGGTCAATAAACATGTAATTACACAGACTTAAGAGCACTATAAAGGGTGAATTAGTTGATTATCCACTAGCTGGCACTTAAAGAGTTATAACAAGTGAAATTAAACTACAACTGTAACTCTCTCTCTCTAAACAACCAGTTCAGAAGAATCTAAAGGGTCCTGGTGTACACTTTGGGCATACAACCCCAACAACAGGTAGGTGTATGCTATTCTAGTATGGGGGTACCCCTGGAGGTGATGGAAAGTACTTGGTGCCTAGTAGTTAATGTTGGCTGTCTTTCGGTGAGGCCCTTCTTTAGGTGGTGCACTGTCCCTTTATCCACCTCAATACTGGGGCAATTCTGACACTTCTGACATACGTGTAAAAATATACTTTTTTTGCTAGAAAATTACTTTGAACCCCCAAGCACTATATATATATATATATATATATATATATGGCTGATGGACCATAGGTGACACTTTCAAAGCCTTTACAGGTTACCAGTTTAGAGATACTGAGGTCTGGTGCTAGAATTATTGTTCTCACACTGACGTTTGCGACAATACCTCACAAGGGTGGTGTGATCACCATTTACATGACAGGTCCTCTTTATAGAGAGATCTGGGGTCTGCAATTCCCCTATTCTCTCCTCTGGCCTCCAATGCAGCCTATCAGATGCAGACGGGTCTGATAAGCTGCTTTCCTGCCGTTACCAGCCAGGTAAACCCTGGTTTCTGGGGTCACAGAGAGGGAGGAACAACGTCAGTTCCTCCCTCTCTGTGCAGTGTTGCTGTTGCTGCGATTAGACGTCAGAGCCTGGGAAAGGCGGCAGTGGGAGGGGGGACCCCCTTCTGCCACCTGTAGAAGTGATTGAGTGGCTGTTCAGCCACTCAAATCACTACTGCTAGAGAGGTAGTCTCCGGCTGCAATTTTTGATACCAGTATAATGCCTGCAGGTGCAGGCATCATCCCAGTATAACCACTTCAACCTAAGGATGTCCATGGATGTCCTACGGTATTGAAGTGGTTAAGAGCGTGGTTGGATGGTAGGAGATAAGTCACTATGTAGAAGCAGTCTCTATTTGGACTAACAGTACATGGTGAGTGTTTAGGATGTGTCATTCAGCTCACCACTTCCTGGCAGTCGGCTAATCTGGTCCCAATGGCTTAGTGATCAGCAATTCCCAGCAATCAGGTCTCAGTTCCTCACACACACCACAGTCTCTCAGTTCCAATCCTGAATATGCAGTGACTCCCTCTCTCTTTTAAATTCAGTCTCTGAAGGCAGCTCTAGCAGGCTCAGGTGCATGTCCATCCTCTCTCCCTGCTTGGGGAACAGGCACAGCAGCAGGTCCTCTCAGATTCTCTCTAACACCTTCAGTGTCTCGAATGTAAGGCACAGACCCTGACTGCAGGTTTTTACCCATCACTCTCTTCCCTGGACTCAAGCAATCAGTATCATTTTGCCCAGGAAAACAGTGAAGCTCTCCTCCTATCAGTGCAGGGATTCATAGAAATGAAAGTTCACAACCTGCTGCCGTCCATAGACAAGCATGGTACAACACCCCTTTAACCACTTCAATACTGAGCACTTTTATCTTCTTTCTACCCAGGTCAATTTTCAGATTTCAGCGCTATCACACTGTGAATGAAAATTGCATGTTCATGCAACACTGTACACATAAGAAATTCTAATAATTTTTAAAACAAATAGAGCTTTCTTTTGGTGGCATTTACTCACCACTGGATTTTTTGTCTTTTGCTAGCAAAAAAGACCGAGCATTTTGAAAAAAAAAAATGTGTTTTTCTTTGTTTCTGTTATAAAATTTTGCAAACAAATAATTTTTCTTCATAAATTTAGGTCATTTAGGTTTATTCTGCTACATTTCCTTGGTGGAAATAACCCAACACAGTGTTTATTATCTAGTCTGTAGGAAAGTCCACAAACTATGGTATTATATATCTGTAAATTGATAATTCCTGATGTACTGACAGCCATTTCATTTCTTGAGGCCCAAAAACACAAGAAAAGTACAAATACCCCCCAAATGACCCCTTTTTGGAAAGTAGACAGCCCAAAGTATTTAGTAAGAGGCACGGTGAGTTATTGGAAGTTGTAATATTTTGTCACCATATTTTGGAAAATGAAGTTTGACTGGGGTGGTGATGATCAGGGACACTGACTGGTGACAGTATGTACATTTTTTTCAAATGTTTTTCTTGTTTATTATGTTTTTTAACATTTTTTTAACACACTGTGACCAGAGCAATACAGTGTTACCATAGTAACACTGTACCACTCTGGGTAAGTGGTCAGTATTTTTTTTCTTATTACACATTATGATTGCTTATACCAGTGAATTTCATTTGTATAAGCAACCATTTTTACTGAATGGAACTGACTCATTCAGTGTCTGTTATTGTAATTAGCTGTGATTGGCCAAAGCTAATCACGTGGTACAGATAGGCTGTGACTAATCACAGCTAGCAACACAATTGTATACAATGGATGGCATGAAAGGAAACCATCCATTATTTACAATTGTCATGTGATCTGCAATGATTGGTCACAGAATTCACATGATACTGGTAGCGGCCAGTATAGTGATCAGTCATTGGCTGTGTCTGGCTGCGCGAGCCTGTGGCCACACGAGTGCCACCTTCTGGGAGGATGTCATTCACTCAGAAAGACAAAAGGCGGAAGGTTTTAAGAACTATATAACTATTTAAGAATTCTCATCATCCATAGCTTCTCCACAGCAAGTCCTTTCTGATGTTTCCATTGGGTCTCTCTTTCCTGCCCTCTGATAAGTCCGATCTGCACTTCTAAAAGGGAGGGGGAGTGCAGGAGCGAGCAGAAACACACAGTCAGAGCTGGAACAGATATCGGCAGCCCGTTCTGTCACTGCTCACAGCAGGCAGGGGTGGGTGGTGGGGGTTGGGTGATCGGCTGCATCTGGCTACAGTGGAAATTCAGGCTGGAACCTCTGAATTGTTTTTTTTTTCTTCCCCGCATTTCCTGTATGGTTATAGAGAAAAAGAAGTGAACAGAATCTGTCCGGTGAGAACAGCCATAAACGGATTGTGGATTTTTAAAGCTTTCAGTGTTGCCATGTGAACAGGACAGCATGTAGGACCTGATAGAGGTGCTAACCCTTTCCCACCCTCTACATACCAAAAATATTTTTCATGGAGTTCCACTTTAGCACTTAAAAAGTACAGTTTTTAAGTTGTTTTAGAGAGAGAGAAATATTGAGGAAGAATTTAGTTGGACATGCTTATACTGATGGTAGTTGTACATAGATTGAAGCGACACCACAACGTACTCACCATTTTATAACCTTGGTCACTTTTTTATGTCGTTCACCACTTATTGTTTATGGGTTTTCCCATGACTCATGATTAATACACATATGGAAAATCTTTTTTGATTTTTCATGTCTAATCCTCTTCTACACAAAAGAGCTGCACCTCATCTGAATCAGGACCTAATAAAGCTGTTCCTTTGACCCAACAGAAGCTTTCTTACATGTTCTTCACGTAGAATGTTCTGCAGTAGTGGAGGTGGGCATAGGGAATTTATCACCCACTTACAAGACATGGAACAGTGCAAACAATAAATTACTTTTATTGATTGGAGCAGGAGATCAGCCAATGTTTATATTATTAGCCCTCCCTTAAAGTGGTTAAAGTGAACCTATTGTCATGGAGATGGTGGTTCCTATGTGTCACGGAAAAATGACAGCCAGCTGAAGAAGCAGAACCAAATGCAATACACAAATGGCAGGCAACCTGCCTACAGAAACCTAGTCAGAGGGGCTAGAGGTCAGGTCAGGTTGCAGGTAAGCATGTTAAGGAAACAAGCCAAGATCAGTGTAGGCAAAAGCAGAGCCTGAGGTAAGTCAAAGACGATAATAAGGAAAACTTCAAAAACATGAAGTAGCTTGATAGGTAGAAAGACACATCATACATCAGGTGCTAACTAAATGTTCTGAACTCAAATTAACCCCTTGGCGCCAGCGCCTCCCGACCCCTTAAGGGGTTTCAGCTGCTGGGAGGGGTTTTGTGATCATGTGACCGATGTGATTGGCTGTCACGGCGGTCACATGATTAAAGCTCCCGTTCGCAAAGCAGCTTTCCATTAGCCACTGGTAACTGTGCCAGGCATGTGCAAGGCATGCACTCTCGGCACAGCTGTGTTTGCAATGTGGTACCCAAATATGTGACCGCTTAGTGCCAAGGCCCACACACTGAGAGTCCACATATTTATGTGCCATTGGCGCCAAGAGGTTAAAGTGACTCTGTCATAAAAGTAGCATGGTGGCTGCCATTGCAAGTCTCCCACTGAAAATGCTAGATACTTGCCCATGTCTCACTTCAGTATGTTTTATGGCTGTATTTGGTCAATGTCATTGCCCAAATATGACCATGTAGCCATATTTGGTCAAAAATGTCAGGATTTTTTCAGCAAATAAATGAGACCAGGTAAAGCAAATAGGTTGTTAAGGGCATGTTGGATACTGGCACCCACTGTTTCCATAAAAAAATATTTGACAGAAAGCTGTCACATATAAAAGTGGTAGGAAAAATGCTACTATATATGATTTTAGGCTTCCATTGAACAAACAAAACATCCGGTGTTCAAAAGTGCACATGAACAGACAACGTTTGGCCAAACTTTTGTTTGATGTGTACTGAAACTGATCCCTAATCTTTACTTGGAACTTGATCATTAACACTCTACACTCTTTTATTTATTTTTGGATTAAATGTGGAAAGATTAGAAACACTTTTTTTATTGCTGCATGTGCCTCTGCTGTGGAGATTCACCCACTATATTTGTCCTGGTGACCATTGTCACTGAGACAATAAATGATGGGAAACTCTAAATGTTACAGCTGTCACCAGGAGGTGAAGGGAAATCTCCAAATGGGGTCTTGTCCCAATGACAGCTGTCTAAGAGGAGATTTTCCCTAACTTTAGAGAAATTTCTGTTATTCTGTTATAGCCCAGATAGCAAGCAATTGTGCTGCATGTTTGAAAATGACTTGCAAGTCTGCATTGCATGACTCCAGATCAACTTTCTTTGCAAACATTCTGCAAGTCTGCTGCAAGTTCTGGCTCAGTTAGTTTAGAAAAAGTCATCCTACCACAGGGGCCACCGTGGCTGAATTTTCATGCTGTATACTTGCAGAGCTCTTGCTGTAGATTCACCATTGAAAAGTGTCATCTAGAACTTGTGCTTCAAGTGCTCTTCGAGTGTACAACTTGCCAGTGAAAATGTGCAGCAAGTTAACAGACTTACAATTCAAGACTGCCACAAATTTGTGGCAAGCTACCCTTGCTATCTGGGAGCTGCTAGTTCAGGAGGCACAGGAAAATTTACTAACAGGACCCCGAAAGAAAAGAAAAACTCTATCCAAAACTAAAAGAGAAAAACAGAGAAAAGCTCTAAATTAAAGCTTAGTGGTGCCACCTAAGTTGCTTTTTAGGGAAAAAACACCTTCTAGGAGTCCTTTGAAAAATAAAAGGAAAACTGGCCAGGGTTTGGCTTCAATGTAACAAAAATAACATTATTTAAGACAAACAACTTCTGGTAAATATCTAAAGGAAATAAAATAAAAACACGCAACTTTAGAACCCTTTAAACACTTAAAAAAAGCAATTTTGGGGGACTTACTAAAAGCTACATACCATATAAACATTGCACTTCCCTGAAAAGAACCTTGTTTTAACACACTAACCAGTAAACTATGTTTGGGTGTGTTCCTCTTCCAGGGGAATCGATGCAATGCACCTTAGACACTGGAGAACCCACTTCCAAAGATTTTGGCTGCAGAAAACACAGTTCATATGAATCATTGTGATCTCCCACCTGTTATGTCAAGTTGCATCATATTTATCTCAGAGACCATCTGCATCCAACTACACAACAGGAAACACAGCTTCTTGGATCTGATCCATTGGATTAGTTTGGAAGAAAATTGTGCTTCTTGAGTCATTACACAAGTTTACGTGAAAAAAAAGTATCTATAAAATAAAAAGGAATACTTTGGTTTAGGCTATCAGCTAAATTGTATGGCTGCAGATGTCTGTTCTATAAGCATCTAACAAACCAAGGCCAGACAGGTAACCCTAGCAGTAAGGAAGATTCATCATTGTGTATAGATCACTGTAAAGACACACGTCGACTAATTTCATGCTTAGATAGGTATACAATGCTCTCACTCCACAAACAAAGGTTTATGCAAGTTTATGCAGACAATCAGAAATATATACAGACTCCTGCAGTGCCTTCTTGAAAAACAAATTTTGCACAGATTTCATGTTATCTTATCCCTATTAACTTATGGCACCCCCACCAATTTAAAGTGATTCTAAAGGAGTTTTTTTTATTATTAAAACATATTATACTTACCCTCTTTGCGCAATTATTTTGCACAGAGCAGCCCCAATCCTCCTCTTTTGGGGCCCCCTGCTCCTGGTTCCTCCCCCCTTTGAGTGCCTCTATAGAAATCAGCTTGCTATGGGGGCACTCGTGCAGACTCACTCCATTGACACACAGAGCATGGCTTGGCCCCACCCTGCTCACTGGCTGTGATTGACAGCAGCAGGAGCCATAAAATCTCCTCCTCTGTACATAAGGCGTCTCCTGTATGTCCAGGAGACTGCCTACAGTTTCTCCTCTCTCCTGCTCCCTCTGGTGCACAGGCTTCTGAGACCTGGTGTCCATAAGAAGAGGAGCTCCCAATCCTACGATTGGTAGCCAATCTGAATCCTTCCTCATTGAATGATCACTGTGACAGCCAATCACAGTGATCATTCAGTGTAACATTTCTAAAAAATAACAAAAGTAACACAGTAGCTGTCTTATCTTCTTAGTTCCCTCACAGACAGTATCTGTGAGTAAGAGAGTTGCAGCCAACACAGAAGAATGTTTATTGTGTGCACGGGGATTTAGTTAAAGTGGTTGTAAACTTCAGTCATGGAATCTGTGCAAATCACACATGCCTTTAGTGTTTACTTATCTCACTCCAAAACTCTCAGTGTGGTTTCTCTCTGGTGCTTTGTTCCTCTGTATCAGCATGAGGCACTTCTAAGAAGTTTTCCTGACACATACGATAAATTTTTGTTGGGAGGGAGGAGGGATGAGAGCTCAGAACGGAGCTTGTCTATTCAGAACACAGTGTTCTTCTGCCGTTTGGAGGGGGTGAGTTCCTTTCCTCCAATCAACTCTCGTGCGCTATAACTGCTGTCTCACCACCCCATCCTCTCTACTCCTGATAGATGAAGAAATATTATTAACATGATCTGCACATTTGAAGGGGTGTAGAGAGGAGAAAATAGATAAACAAGTAAAACCTACGTAGGAGGATTTGTTTAATCTCCGTGAAAAAATCATCTGATCACTTCTCTGGTTATGTGTGGGGGTTTACAACCACTTTAACCCTTAACTAACCTTGACATGCTCTTATTTAACCTTTATTTTACTATTTAACCCATTCATTTCTGTAAATCACCCTGTATAAAAAGTATGTAACAGTTTCACCTCCTGTTCCATGTTTCCATTTTAAATTATTTGTTTAAACAAAATGGAATACTGTTATAAAATACATGATTTATGGTATATCTGTTTTATTTTAAATCACTAAGAACTTTAAATTACCAATGCATTATGAGAAAAAATGAAATATATGTAAAATGTTTAAAAAAAAGTTAATTCTTTTGTAAATAACTAACGTGCTTTGTAATAAAAATGTAATTTTAGTGTTGCAGTAAATAGAACAAGCAGCAGAATAATATGTATATGTGCTGATCAAACCTGAAAGATATTAAATGTTTTCAAACCTTTACTCTTTTTTCACCTTAAAATGCAAATAAATTAAAAATATCTCAGAAGACATTAGAATCACAAGAAAGTCCCATTGCCCCCAAAAATGATAAATTTATCTTTTCTGTATCACCAGTAATTACATTAGTAAGTTATAGACTCATGAATAGACACATAGCGGAAATGTGAATATATGGGCTGGTCCATAGGGGGTAAACAGGTGTGAGAGTAAGGTTGCCACATCATCCCTTTAATACAGGACACATATGAATTAGACAGGTTCTGAGGCAAATTTAATGCAGATAAGCCACCAAGTGAGTTTAGTTACCATCTTAATCAGCCACAGAACCTGTGTAATTAATGTGTGTCCTGGATTAAAGGGATGATGTGGCAACCCTATGTGAGAGCCAAAGCGGTTAAGGTAAAAAACCTTCTACATTTAGAACCACTTTAATTGGTGTCATTGTACACAGAAATCTGTGTATTACTTCTGACATGGTTGGTCAGTAGAGTGGATAAAAATCAATGATTTAAAAAGAAAAAAAAATGATTTTTTAAATTTAAATCAGGTTTGTTTGATTTTTATCAAATTTATTGTAATAAAATCCTTTTGGAGTAAGCCTCGGTTCAAACTGCAGCGATGCAGGAACCCTGCGAATTCACTGCGGGTTCTCGCATCGCATGTCTCTGAACGGCAGTTCACACTGCCATATGCGAACTCTGGGGAGTGTCAATACAATGTTAATGACACCCTCAAATCAGTACACACTGCGAACTGCAAACTCGCACAGGAATCGGATTGCATGGTGATCCGATTCTGACCCTGCGAAAGAAAGGGTCCTGTGCGAGTTTGCTCAGATTGCGATGCAAATTCAGCCATACAATCCCTATGGCTGATTTTGCATCGCACAGAGATCGCATATGGTTCACACTGCAGTGCGGTGCCAAATCATATGCGATCTCTGAGATCGCTGCAGTGTGAACCCAGCCTTAAAATCTATCTGAAGATAGTTTTTTATTTAAGATACATTAATCATTTAGTTTATTAAGCATGCAATGGAACTTAGTTATGTAGCATGAGGCTGTATATTCTGCAATATTTACATTGTTGGTAAACTCATTCAATGACTCCAAGCTCTGCAAGCACTGATGCATTCACACAATTTCACAGTAACCATAAGATAAAACAAAGTTCAGGAATATTACTTTATGCCATTGTTTTGAAAATCTATGTACACTACAAACTGTATGATTGAATCGGTTCTGATATCACTGTTTTACTAACCTGACAGCTTATTATTTTAAATAGGAAACCTTCATTTTGTTTGCAAATATTAAAGATTCTAACTACCAGCAGGAATAAGTCCTTAGATTTAAAGAGCACCTGTCATTTCAGATCCATCATGGCAGTGCCTGTTAGCGGGCATCCAATCACCTGCTGCTGCCACATCCTTCACCTTGTTGTGTCACTTCTCCAGCCATCCCATTAAAGTGAATGGGACTGTTGGTGAGTCAAGTTGATTTAAATTAAGTCATTTTACAAGTGATTTAAATTATGATTTAAAACGTGATTTAAATCGACTTGATTTAAATCAGATTCACACTGTTGGTCAGTAAAACATTTTTGCAGGATTTGGAACTTAAATTTAAATTGGATCCTATGCTTTTATTGGATTGTTTACAGCATGGAAGCGCAGAACTTTTTTGGTATCCCCATTGGCCTTCCAGAAATATGGGGTCCCAGGCTGTTGTCTGTCCTGTCCTTACCATAATCAACCACTAAGCTTGCATTGTGGGCCTGCATGTGTAATTGGATGTTTGCCCATCCCTGAACTACCTACTGATCTTACACTGATGTTTAAAGCTGCACCAAAATGCACAGATCAGTGCAGCACCGTAAACATAAATACCTCATGATTTTTTTTTTTAACCGGTTCCCGACTGGCTACCGCATATTTACTGCGGCAATGTGGCGCTGTCTCGCTTATATACGGCGATTCGCGCGTGCGCAATTAGCGGGTGGGAGTGCGCCACCGACAGCACGCTCTAGTGCCCGCCGCACTCGATGTCCACCGAAAGCCGCGATGACCTGCCAGAGGGAAAGATGTAAACACGACGGTTCCCCGCTTTGTCAGTGGGCATCTAAGAGATCTACTGATCCCTGTCACTGGGATAAGTTAGATCTCTTATGCCCCTGACAGCCCAGCCCCCTGACAGTTAGAACACACCTAGGGAACACAATTAACCCCTAGATCTCCCCCTGCAGGTTAACCCCTTCACTGCCAATGACATTTATACAGTAATCACTGGATATTTAAATTTCTGATCGCTATATAAATTTCTTTGGTGTCAAAAATGTCCGACATGTCTGCTGCTATATCACAGTCCCGATAAAAATTGCAGATTGCAGCCATTACTAGTAAAAAAAAATGTAAAAACGCCAGAAATTAATTCTCATGGTTTGTAAACGCGGCAACTTTTGCGCAAACCAATCAATAAACGCAGATTGTGATTTTTTTTGCCAAAAATTTGAGGAAGAATATAAATCGGCCAAAACCGATGAATACATTTGTTTTTTTATATTTTTCTATGGATTTGTATTTTAGCAAAAAGTAAGAAAATTTTTTTAAGCAAAATTGTCACTCTTTTTTGTTTATATCGGTGATCAGAAATGACACAGAGGTGACCAAATACCATCAAAAGAAAGCTTTATTTGTGGGAAAAAAAGGACGCAAATTTTGTTTGGGTACAACATCGCACGACCGCGCAATTGTCAGTTAAAGCGACGCAGTGCCGAATCGCAAAAAGTGCTCTGGTCCTTACGTGGGAAATCCTTCCGGGGGTGAAGTGGTTAAGCACAAGCAGTGTAAGTACCTGAACTGACCTGGTGTCAGCGTCCTGAGGTCCCTGTACAGCAGGGCTGGAGTGTGAGAGGAAGAAGTAGCTGACAAGGACCATTCTGATAGGAAGAAAGAGCAGAGTGACAGATAGATGAAGCCAATTACTGTGCTGCTCTTCCTTTCACTGTTCAGTCACAAGTTAGGGGAGGGCCCGGGATGACCTAGGCTCAGAGGAAAGCTTGCACGATGCAGGGGAAATCTTTGAAATAAAGGTGAATATTGCAGCAACAGCTGGATTTGTTTTTTACATATATTTTTAATGGGGTTTTCATTTTTAGCTTTTTGCTTTTGGCTGGAGGTCTGCTTTAGCATACTGTGGGATCTTTATTTACTCTGTGTGTTCAACATCCAAATAATGCTGCTTTTGTACCTTCTATTTCTATAAGTTAAGCCAAGGAATGTGCATGTCAACATTTTAAAGAAAAATTAAGTGAAATAAAAAACAAATGTGATCAGTTTGCTAAGCAATGAGATGCGTGTGTGACAAGCTAAACAGCATGTCAAAGTAACCATACACTATGCTGTCATAGATATAGTACATAGTACAGATATTTATCACTAGATTCTCCACTTCAGGCACCAACTAACATATGGGACTTTGTGTTCTGGCACATGCTTGAACTTATTTTTATCTGCACAGAGATACACACATGTGGTGTACAATAACCCGCATGCATAACTTAATGAGGCTTTTTACGAATAAGGGTTTTTGCAGTCTCCTTTTATTATAGCTGCGTGCGCTTTATGCATTATTATTTCTGCATGACATATGCATTTAAAAATGATAACAGTGGATGAAAAGACCCCAAAAATTTTAGAGGAAATCACATTTTAATTTTAGGCACGCTGAACTAAAGTGTACATTCCATAGAAAACTATACATTTTAGCAGATACATAGGAAATTCTGTTTGGATATGCTTATCCACACACAATCAATGTACCAGTGTACCTACATTTCCTTTTATAAATCAGGCATATAGTTTCCATTTGGTCCAGCAAGAAAAATCTGTAAATTGTAGGTTACAGAACCTTAGAATGCAAATACGTATATACTCTATAGTCTCTATAGAGAGCATTAAAGCCCGACTTGAACTCCCCTACGCGCTCTCCTCTGATCCTGGCCTTCACTCCACTTCATTGGCATCCAACCACTTCTTGTGAGCCCAGGTTGTCAATGACACACTCCCTGGGTCAGTGTATTGAGCAGCCTGGGCTGACATTGGAATGCTGTATACACTGGTGCTCCACTAGGATAGAGCACCTCAAAGGCTACTGTTTACAGTATATAAAAATGTATTGGATGAGTTTGTGACAACTGGCACATACGGTCACAGTGGTATGACAAATCCAGATGTCCTTGAAATATAAATAACGTCTGTGCTAATCTTTGATAGCCTATGAAGTGAACGATTAACCAGTGGCGGCCACTCCATAAGGGGCGCAGGAGTACCGCCCCTCTAATCCATGCTCCCGGCCCCTAATTCACATGCAGGGCGCCGGACGATGCATGGATTCCAATGTTTTTTTTTTTTAAGCACATGATTAGAGACTAATCATAGACTAAGTGGCCTCAAAAAAGGGAGGGCTCGGGGTGCAGAGCATTGTGCCCTGAGCCCACCCAGTTGTGTGACATTAGTGAATTAATATTCGCTAATGTATTCCTGCTTCTCCTCCCGGCCAATCAGGAAGCAGTCTAAACTAAGGCCACTGATCTCCGGCCTCTTGTCCGTTTCCTGTGGCGGCGGGGTGGGGTGGAGCGGGTTGGTGGTCGTGGTCGAGTGAGGGGGCAGGTTTATTTGCCACCCCCCAAAATATTGAGCATTGGTCGACACTGCGATTACCACTTTACTTTAAATAATCTGACACTATATACTCTCATTAGTGATTTTGTGACTCATCTGTACTTTGTATTTTGTGTTCTCCTATTTTTTTATTTGTTTATCTCGATATATAGTTTGCATTTGATGAATCTATGTATGTTGTTAATACATACTTTCTAAGTAACTGTATGTCCTGTCCTGTATGTCCTGTATGGTCATATGTCTTTAAAACCAAATAAAAATGATTGAACATAAAATGCATTGGACATAAAATCCTATCACAAATATCCCAGTATGTGTTGGCTAACCCTGCAAGGGGCGATCCTTCAAACCCTGCCCATCCTCCCCCTAGCCTCCCCATATTCACCCCAGACACCCACCCAAAGGGCCCTTCTGCCACACCAGTGTCCCGGAGTATGCCCTGTAACCTAAAATCTTAGTAGCTCCCAACCCTCCCCTCCACTAATGAAAGAAGAACCTCCAAGTCTGGAAAAAATGTTCAAAAAGGAACAGTCTGTGCGAAATCCTATGCATGCGTAGAAGCGGATCCTGTTGGACAAAAGTCCCATGTACCTGGATCTGTTAGCTGAATTCCACCTGCTGCAGGCTGGTGGATGTCTTGCTGTGATATTGACTCCTCGCTGGATCATGGAACAGGATAGGCTGTGCTAGTAATGTGAGATTAAATCCAATTCAATGGAGAGCAAACATACATGCTGCCACTGATCCTTCTTCACTCCAAGTCCCTAATTCCTTACTGCTAGATCAAACCTGACAATTGAGATGAAGGAAAAAGGACGACTTATGAAAACATTGATGACATCTGGAAATAAAATATGTATGGTTCAAGTTATGAGATTCCTCCACGTGCCATTTCCCCCGACTTCTCTGTCAAGGGCAATGGCACAACCATCCACCCATCCCCACATGTCAGGGTGCTTGGTGTTATCCTGGACTCTGAACTCTCCTTTTGGCCCCACATCCAATCACTTTCTAAGGCTTGCCGCCTCAATCTCCGCAACATCTCAAAAATACGTCCCTTCCTAACCAATGAAACCACAAAGCTTCTGATTCACTCCCTGGTCATCTCTCGCCTCTACTACTGCAACTCCCTCCTCGCTGGCCTACCTTTAAATAGACTATCCCCCCTCCAGTCCATCATGAATGCCGCTGCCAGACTCATCCACCTTACAAACCATTCAACGTCTGCCACCCCTCTCTGCCAATCCCTCCATTGGCTGACACTCGCCCAACGAATTAAATTCAAAATACTAACAATGAGCTACAAAGCCATCCACAACTCTGCTCCCAGCTACATCGCCAACCTAGTCTCAAAATACCAACCTACTCATCCTCTTCGCTCCTCACAAGTCCTCCTGCTCTCCAGCTCCCTCATCATCTCCTCTCATACTCGCCTCCAAGACTTCTCCCGAGCCTATCCCATCCTCTGGAACTCCCTACTCCAATCAGTCAGAATGTCCCCAAATCTATCCACCTTCAAGCGATCCCTGAAAACTTTTCTCTTCAGGGAAGCCTATCCTGCCACCACCTAACTACACTCCTTATTTTCTCAATCAGCTCATCCCCCGCAGTTATTTCCCTTTCGTATCATTTAACCCTTCCTCTTAGATTGTAAGCCCTAACGAGTAGGGCCCTCTGATTCCTCCTGTATTGAATTGTATTGTAATTGTACTGTCTGCCCTAATATTGCAAAGTGCTGCGCAAACCGTCGGCGCTATATAAATCCTGTATAATAATAATAAATAAGTATATAAGTGCCAAACAGGATGCAGGGGTCAAAATAGGAGGGCTAAAGACTAAAGGGGGAGGTTGGATGTTGGGATTGGGCTTTAGGTGGAGCAACTGATGATATAGCAACATATCATCATTCAACAATTGCACATGACAGTTAATCTGTATAGAGGATATAGATAACATGGCTATCATTTTTCTCCAAGAGAGAGAGACATTAAACATTAGACTTAGATGTTATAGATAACATTTCCATAGTTTTTTTCCAAGAGAAATAAGTATTAAACATTAGACTTAGATAAACATACAGAAGCAGTAAAAAAGCCACCTTTTCCAAAGTGTAACTATAGCCATAGCAGACCATGGAACTGCTATGGGGCCTTGAAGCACAGAGGTCCCAGACTAGTGATTTAGGCTGGCAGCAGAAGCATTCAGTAAATACAGGGTGAAACAGTGCGCCACTCTAATGATTTTGCTATGGGACCCCATCACACTGCCCTGCGGCTTTTTATAAAATTAAGGATTTTGTGTACACAGTCAAAAGAACTGCTTTGATTCCTTATATTAAAATGGGAAAACAACCACACTCAACTATAGCTTAAGCCCCAAGGGTAACCTCAGGGGCAACAATCTGACTTCCCAAATGTTTAACCGCCCTATGTTTTTGGTTATTATGTATATCGGATATTGTCACGTTTCCCTATCTTATGCCTGAAATACCTTTGTACTTGTTCTTCCTGAAAACCCAATAAAATCTTTTAATTAAAATGGGAAAACAAAAGCAACTCAAAGCTCTGACAGCACTCTAAAGCACCCTAAACACATCTCAAATGTAAGCTGCAAGCATGCTGAACTTTCCATCTACACAAGCCCCAAAGCCCTTTTTTTTCTCAATTTAGTAAACAGTTCTCAACATGTTAATGTTGACATATCTTGAATAAAACTTATTTTAATTGTTATACATTTCTCAGTTTATCAATAATGGTCCAGTTTAAGCAATCCAACTTAAAAAAACTGGTGGAGTGTCTGGTGATCTGTACTTCTAGGGCAGAAACTCATGTCTATCAGTTGCCTCAGTAACATCTGCCATCAATTGTCTCACTATTATGAAATCAATTTACTGGTTAAATTAGCAATTTGACTACACTTGGCTACTCCAAGGTCATGCATGTGTGTCTTCTTTATCTGTCTGAATTGGTGTCTATTCTTCTTTTGTCTAGATGGCTGAAAACCACCCAAACATTATTCAGAGGTGTGGACTTGCTCTCCCACTTGCACTACAATTCTGACATAATTGTCAGGCTGTTTGTGTTTTCCCAAAGACCTTACATGGATAATCAGCGCATTGTCAGTCCTTCTTTTTCTGCTGTCATAATATCAATGAACTTTATTTGATGCATGGGTGAGTGCCCTTCTTTTTGGATTTCAAGGCCAAATTTTATTGGTTTTCTATTTGCCTAGTTAATTTGCATTGGAACAATGGGCAGCTTTTGTGACATCTGAGTGCTATATCATCATCATCTATCATTGTACCCTTAAGCTACATAGACATCTCTGTATTACATGCTTGACGGGGATTGCAGAACCTCCTATAGACCCCAAGAAGATGACCTTATTTAGAACTTGAAAACCTTCAAACGACCCCAGCCTTTCTAAAGCGTTCTAGCAAACATTGACGATCTCCATTATCTGGTAACAGTCTGAGCATAATCTCTTCAAGCTGGGTATACTTAATGTTATGTAATATGTTGGCTTTACAGTGGCCAATCTGGCAACATTTTGCGGCTCATTTATAAATCTTTAGGTATATTTTTGTACACCCTTATAGTGAATATTTCCATTGCACACATTCTTAGAGTGGTTTAAAGCAAGTGAATGCCGTAGCAACTACAAGCTGGGAAGCATTGCCAATACAAGTCAAAGCATCTATCACCAGCACCCCATGGATCTTAGGAATAACATCCAAAAAGTACTACACATAGCAGTATATTGTGATGGCCACTCAGGACTTCTTCATCAGGCATGTAATAAGTGCAAGGTGCAAAACAGTGATTTTCAAAGTACCGTTCACCAATCAAAACAGCAAAAGAATGCTGCCCCTTGAACCTTGATGTCATAGTGATGTCATAAACCTGCCAAAAGGATGTAAATCCAGCCTGTCATATGTCAAAGATGAAATGCCATACTAGTCAAAAGTATTATGTATGCTATGTGTAAAGGTAAACTCTCTGAAAAGGAACATGTATGATTTTAGAAAGTGCCTGATTGAGCTCATCTGGCAGGTACTGGGGAAGGTGTAGACTCTGTCCCATAGCCCAGTAATCAAGTGACACTGCTGTAATGTTATCACTTTAAACCATTTTTGAAAGTTTTCTTAACCACTTCACCTCCGGAAGAATTTCCCAGTTTAGGACCAGAGCACTTTTTGCGATTCGGCGCTGCGTCGCTTTAACTGACAATTCCGCAGTCGTGCGACGTTGCACCCAAACGAAATTTGCGTCCTTTTTTCCCCACAAATAGAGCTTTCTTTTGGTGGCATTTGATCCCCTCTGCGTCATTTCTGATCACCGCTATAAACAAAAGAAAAGTGACCATTTAGCAAAAAAACCCAAATTTCTTACTTTTTGCTAAAATTCAAATCCAAAAAAAAATATAAAAAGACATTTTTTTTTCATCGGTTTTGGCCGATTTATATTCTTCCTCATATTTGTGATAACAAAAAATCGCAATCGGCGTTTATTGATTGGTTTGCGCAAAAATGGCTGCGATTACGGATGGTGAGAATTAATTTCTGGGGTTTTTATTTTTTTTTATTTTTTACTAGTAATGGCGGTGATCTGTGATTTTTAGTGGTACTGTGATATTGCAGTGGACATGTCGGACATTTTGATGCCTTTTTGGGACCAATGACATTTATTCAGCGATCAGAAATTTAAATGTCCACTGATTACTGTAGAAATGTCATTGGCAGTGAAGGGGTTAACCTGCAGGGGGAGATCTAGGGGTTAACTGTTTTCCCTGGGTGTGTTCTTACTGTGGGGGGTTGGGCTACCATGGGCATGAGAGATCTAACTGATCCCAGTGACAGGGATCAGTAGATCACCCATGCCCGCACTGTCAGAATGAGGAACCACCGTGTTTACATCAGCGGTTCCCAGTTCTTTGCCCGTGGCCGCTCATCGCGGCTCGCCGGCAGACATCGGGTCCGCCCGAGCCGCGGGCACACTCCTCAGGAGTGCGGCAGGTACGCGCGCCCCCTAGCGGCCATTCGCAGATCGCCGCCTTTTTGCGGCGATTCGCAGCCAGCGTCCACGCTGCCACCGTAAATATGCGGTAGGCAGTGTGGAACTGGTTAAAGTAGAACTATAGGCAAACCTTTTTTTTTTCATTTTGAATAGAGTAAGGGAGGGTTATATCCCTTGTTAGATTTTTTTTCGCCACTTGTGTCCCATTGCGTAGATTTACCATCACTAATTGTCCCATTGCCAAACAGTAATTGAGAGGAAATCCCTGCAAACTAAGGGAATTTCTTGGGGACCCCCAGGTCAACAGAACTAGTGTCCCCATTGGAATATTTCCCCTCTATTACATTTCTGGGGACAACCCAAAATGTAGGATTTTCTTCTGCTTTCACTTTCAATGATAATAGTAAACAGGACAAATAGTGAGGAGGAATCTCCTTAACGGGGGCACAAACAGCAATAAAAACTGATAGGTGCTTTAATCAATCTGCACTCTATCCAAAGCGGGAAAAAAAAGTTTTGCCTTTAGTTACTTTAAGATCCATGGTGTGCTGGTGAACCGAACCCCCCATGTGCACCTCTTTGCTAATTAAAATTGGTTGACCTGTTTGCAATTTTTTTCTCTTGGCTTTGCATGAATTTTACACATAATGGGTCTTCAGCTGCCTTAAATGAGTCTGGTCTCCCAATAGGGGTGCTGTAAGCCTCATAATTGCCATTATACAATTCTGATCTTTGAAGTTAACAGGTGAGTAAAGTAGAGTCACAATGTACTAGAAAAGATTGAACATGTTTGGGGCTAACCAGCAGTTTGAACATCTAACTAGAATCAAAATAATTTTGGTGCTGGGGTGTGAGCCCCGTAAGGTGCGATTTAGTGATTGTTACATTAGTATTACAAATTTAGGTTAACAGTTAGGTTAAGGTTATTAGAGTTAATTGTTTTGTTAAAGCCAATTTGAAGTCTCACAACCTACAATCTCTTTATATTTCTGGTATTTCACATGTTATGTTTTATGACTGATTTTTGTTTGCAAATGCCTAGAAATACATTCTTTTCTCAATCAAAATGCTGTTTTTGCCAGTCCATTTCAGTTTTCTGTGCTAAAATTATTATATATATTTTTTAATTTTTACAAGTAAACACCAACAACAATGAAGGTCAATCATCATCCAAACAGCCGCATCTAATTTTCCAAAATATTCACAGATACTCAAGAAGCTATTAATAAATAATCAGAAATATTCAGAAACATTCAGGAATATTCAGAAGTATTCAATAACAATTCAGAAATATTCAAAAATGTTCAGAAATATTCAGAAATACTGCTGTGCTAACATAGTTGAATGACAGCCCTATCCCTCAGCACAGGTCTCTTTATGCAGACTTGTATTGGAGCGGAAGGAAGGGGGCATGTCTGATTAGGTCTGTTACTAAGGGCTTTTTACCGAGAGCACTAGGTCTAAGGCTACTTTCACACCAGGGCCGCTAATTTGCGGCACTTTAAAGCTGTGTGTGTTTTAGGTGGCAGCTGTCGCTTTTAACCAGTGTACAGCCGCTTCAGAAGCACTGCCCATTCATTTCAATGGGCAGGGGAGGCGGAGGAGCAGTGTATACATCGCTCCCACACCGCCCCAAAGATGCGGCTTGCAGGTGTTTTTTTTTACTGTCCTGCAATCACATCGCCCCAGTGTGAAAGCAATCAGGCTTTCACACTGGGGCGCATTAGGAGCTAATTTAGAGGTGCTTTACAGGCACTATTTTTAGCTAAAAAGTGCCTATACAGCACCTCCGGTGTGAAAGGAGCCTTACTCTGGTGCCCATTGGACTATACAGTCATATTTAAAGTGATTGTAAACCCTTACATACAGTATACCCACTGAAGTGATTAGACTTTAGGTGATACACAGAGATGAAAAAAATTCTCCCACATAAGCCTTGCCTGTTTATCTGCAGCCCCCTCTCTTCTACAGCTATTCAAAGTCCAGAATTTACACTGCATTTCTGAGCTTTAGAAGGCAGGGAGTGAAAACCTGGTGTCACACACTGCACAGCATAGAGCAGAGAACTGAGTGTCATCTGAAACCTGAGTTGAGGGAATGGATACACCCCCTCTACACCGTTTCATGAGGAAACATGCACAGCTGAGGCTGTCAATCACCTATTGTGTGCTGGAGGGTAAGCAGGCCATCTTCTGGGAATGTTTGGTGTTGGCATAGACTGTCAGAAGTGACTCATTCAGATAGCAGAGGAATTGTCAAGTTCAGGCCAGTCGAGTTCCTCTATCCCAACTGATGATTATTTGCAGATACAAGCAATCATGTTATAAGTGCATTTTTATTTTCAATAAACAAAGTTTTAAACATTAATGCACAAGCCCTCTCCATTGCTTTTATTTCAACGCGCTGTGAAAGATGTGAGCTTGGATCTATCTTCTGGGGATGGCTGACAACTAGTGTTGAGCGAACCCGGACTGTAACGTTCGGGTCCGTACCGAACTTTCGGGTGTCCGTGGCACGGACCCGGACCCGGACATTTCAAAAATCGTTCGGGTTCGGTCCGGGGTTCTGCTATTTTACTCCACGTGTTGAGAAGCTGCAGGGCAGCCAATCAACAAGCGTTTCACTGGTTTGCCCTTAGAAGCCATCACAGCCATGCCTACTAATGGCATGGCTGTGATTGGCCAGTGCATCATGTGACCCAGCCTCTTTATAAGCTGGAGTCACAGTGCTGCAGTCACATGCTCCTTGGGTTAGTATAGGGAAAGGTAGCTGACGGCGTGAGGGACAGATTTTAGCCATTTTAAGACCTGATCCTGCATCCTGAGATAGATTACTTTACTACTGCTGTCTGTGCTGTTGCTCTGAGGACAGATAGCAGAAATTAGAGATTTCACAT
>BLSH010537909.1:1175264-1201983 GCA_018402905.1 Glandirana rugosa | reverse complement strand
GTTCCGTGTGGAATTCCAAAAAGCCCCTTTAACCACTTCAGCCCCGGAAGGATTCCCCCCTTTAGAACCAGAGCACTTTTTGCGTTTCGGCACTGCGTCGCTTTAACTGACAATTGCGCGTTCATACGTCATTGTACCCAAACTAAATTTGCATCCTTTTTTTCCCACAAATAGAGCTTTCTTTTGGTGGTATTTGATCCCCTCTGTGTCATTTCTGATCGCCGCTATAAACAGAAAAAGAGCAACAATTTTGCACAAAAGTTGCCGCGTTTACGAATGATGAGAATTCATCTATGGGGATTTTATTTTGTTTATTTTTTTTTACTAGTAATTGCGGCGATCTGAGATTTTTAGTGGTACTGTGATATTGCGGCGGACATGTCGGACCATTGTGACTCTTTTATGGGACCATTGGCATTTATAGAGCGATCAGTGCTATGAAAATGCATTGATTACTGTGTAAATGCCATTGGCAGTGAAGGGGTTAACCTGGAGGGGGCACTCTAAGGGTTAACTGTGTTCCCTCAGTGCGTTCTAACTGTATGGGATCTGGGCTGGCAGGGGGAGGGGAGTGATCACGGAAGCCTGTGATCACAGCCCTTCCCCCTCTGTCAGAACGGAGATCTGGAGGCCCTCCTTACCTATGTGAATGGTCAGGGGCCTATGGCCCCACCCCTTTACTTCCAGAGAAAAAGGGAATAGACAGGACAGTCCTCAGTTCTCACCTTACCATCAAAGAACGAACATCCGAGAACCCATGAGATCATCATCGAATCTCTGATTGATTACGGACATTTTAAAAGTAAGTAACCTTCTTATCTCTTTGCTGCTGTACATTATGTTTCTTATTGCTTTGTAACATAATTTTTCTGTAAATATTTTACTGCACCCAAACTTGACCTTTTCATTATTAAACCTTATTCTTAAAAGTGTTAATCTGTTCCTTTGAAGAGCGTTACTGTTTAAGATAACACATCTGAATATTCCTGTCTGTGGTGATAGCGTGTGTTACAGGTGGTTATTCTAAAATCATATTGGTATTGCTAAAATCCCGAGTTCCTCTGCTCGGTCCAAAAGAAGAGGTGGTGGCAACGAAAGGGTTAATTGCTTGAATTAGCCCGGTAACAATCGCTCTCAGGCGGCTGGCACTTAGACGGTGGTCCCACAAGCTGGTAAATCTTTGTGCTGGAAGCAGCTGAGAGTGGTATTGACAAGCACGGTGTGAGATCAGGGGGGTCCTCGGTGACCCGTCGGTGAGGAGGGCAGTGATCTGATACATGCGTAATGCGTTCGTCACAGTAGGTACCTGAATTACTGTGTCCAATAATCCTTTGGAGAAGGTACAAAGATGGCAAACTTCACTGAATTAATGCAAGGCCTTTTTCTTTTGAGATCACTGACTTAAAGGGGATTTGTTATCTAACAGCAAGTCTATGCACTTAATAACAATTGTAATTCACAATATGAGTTTGGCCTGTCTTTCCTTGAATGGTATAGACAAAATATGCACTATCATGTATAGGCTTGCGTCTGCTCACCACCCTGATGGAGGAACACAGAAGGGGTCCAGCTGCTCAGATGATGCTGAAATCACTGGAACTGATGATATCTGCTTGCTGTTTGGGGAAACGACTTCCACTGCTCTCCCTGCAGCTCTCCCTGATCGATCACTGCTGGTGCTGCTGCTGCCAATGACTCTGGAACAGATTCAGTTGTTGATATGCTGGTCCTGCAGATCACTCACTGGAACTCAGTATCACTGCAGAGCGCTGGGTCACTGTATACATTCAGTGATCACTACATGTAGGCCGCATGTCAGGTCCGGCTGACAAGGCACACAGGTCTCCCTTGATCGATCACGCTGTCCAAAGAGACTGAAGCCAACTCCTCCCCTCACTTAAATAATTTCTGCCACAAAGCATTGTTCCTCCCAAGAGCCTTTACTGCAGCATTGCACACTGGGAAATGGAGCCTTTCCTTTGCAGGGTCCGATGACAAGTTTCCTCTGTGACACTACAGATCCCACAAAGCTGCATTTTTCATACGACCAGTACGTTTAACAATCTGAGCATTAGGGGAAAACATCATAGCATTGATAGGCAATAATGTCTCTATGTCACTATTGGGCTCCTGGCTAAACTCCCCCCCCCCACTTAAAGTATTTGGTCCCCAAATACATAAAGTAATTTCAACCTAACTTTCAACAAGATTCAACAAATATTGGCACACATCGGGTTTTGTTGGAACCACCTATACAGATTTTCAGTGAGATCATAATCAGTTTTCTGATAGTCCAGGGCAATAGCCGTGTCCCACCCAGTAGTGTCAGGAGCAATGCAAGACACACTCTTAAATTGATTAGGCACAGCAAAAGCTGGTGTAAAGTCAGCTCTATGAATGGTAGAAATCAGTCTGTATTTTCTCCAAATGTGTCATAAGTCAATTTTCGGAGTGGATGGATGTTCCTTCGAAGACGAATAGGAGAACTAGTGCCCACATGAGGAGCAGTACCCTCTTGATGATTACTCGAGGATGAGAAAGCTTTATCAACCCCTAATTTAGGATGAGTAACAGTCTTTGAGTCAGAAGTAAAGGTATTTTCTTTCTCTGGTGTACATGGGGAAATGTTTGACTGATCAACTCCCTCTTCCAATTGCATTTCCAAATACTCATCTCAGCAGGAACTTCTTGGAAGGGTGTATGACCTTCTAAAATAGAATCCATTCCATTTAACACTTTGCGGGTGGAATGTTAATTTAGTTCCTCAGTACCTACTGAGACAGGGATACAGTCTTCTGTAAAACAAATTAAATCTTGTTGTCCCCCTGCAGTAGAGGGTTCACTGTTCACCAGCTTCCATTCTTTGACAAGAAGACTTATCCAATAAGTCCAATAAGGTTCAAGGTTATATCTAATGCAGGCCCCATACCTGCCCTGCACTTGTTCCTGCTGGTTCGCTGGGGCCCCTCCCTCGGGTTCTCATCTAGGGGCATTTTGGGTCTTGCAGGGACGCATGCAGCTGTAAAACACTAAAATCTCTCATTAAGTAAGTGTTACGCACACTTATCTTCATGGTTGTTACAAATGTATCTATTTCTACAAAAAACTTTTGTTTAAATCCAGATGTCTTGACATATATGTTTTCACTCTATTAGATATTTTATGGTTGTTCCAGAAGAAGGGCATATCACCAGCGCGAAACTAGCTGAGCCACAGATACAACTTTTATTCTCAAGTACTCCAATACTCCTAGATATGGTGGTTTGAACCCCTCTTTTTGTCTTTCCTCACAATGTTGTGTTACAGATACCAGTATATACTGTAGGACAACTTGTATTCTTTGGGTCTCCACCCATCTGGAACTGCTAAGTATTTCCCCCCCCCCGTGAACCTGTGCCTTTGACACTAGGTCCCCTGGAGGGAATTATTCTTGTATGTCATTTTTGTATCTGAACACATGAACTTTTTTTAAATGTACTGTTGTATGTCATGTTTACAGGCCATAGGCCCCCTTGTTTTGTAACAATAAAGTATTGTTTTGTAAATTTTACTGCATGCCTTCAAAGTCCATTCCTTTCCATTTTTCATTAACACTGCATCTCTAGGATGTGGCATGCTTTTATCATTTAGCCATCCACAGTTCTTATCAGTGACTTACGCAATAAAACTGGACAGTTCTTCTCAGATGGCCGAATATGGCCAAATATGACATTCCATGGAAGGAGGTGAGACTTTAGGTACTGATATAATTTGGGAGTCTGAACAGGCATGTTTTCCTGATGACAATGAAAGGATGGTTCGTTGTGGCCTGCTGATCGTCGGTGGCCTGCTGACTTCAGGAGAAAATGTAAGCCTATAGCCTCCAGGTTGAACTTCTTGATCAGGAACACTAACAGAATCCCCCATCCAGGATGGTATCACTTCATCATCTTCACTATCATCAGAGACTGGCTTAATAACTTTAGCTGGAGGTTTCCTTTGAGATCTGGTCTTAGGAGGGCTTAAATTCTCCAAAGAAACATCTAAAAGACAATGCATTCTAACTGCGTCAGAAAGGGGAAGTAAATGATCGCGATGCCACATCTTCAAGGGACCATCTTGACCCTTAGGTCTAATCTGATAAACAGGTAATCCAGGAAGTTGCTTGCAGATAATGTAATGATGAAGCCTTCATCAATCAGCTATTTTATGTTTCCCGGGCACACCCAAGTTCTTCAACAGTTCTCTGTCTCCTGGTTGAAGCTCTTGGACTTTCACACGAAGATTGAAGTTCATTTTATTTCTTGCCTCCCAAGCTGTAGAATGTTGTCTGGCAACTTCATAAGCTTTCTTTAGATTCTTTCTCAGCCGATCTACATAGCCTCGTTGAGATGTTAATGAGGTATCATCAACAGAGGTCCCAAAGACTAAATCAATCAGCAATCTAGCTTCTCGCCCAAGCATGAGACGGTATGGGGAATATCCAGTTGCATCACTTACAATGCTGTTGTAGGCATGTACTAACGTAGCAAGATGGTTTCCCCAAGTCTGTTTCTTCTCAGAAGGTAGAGTACCTAGTATATGTAATAGAGTTCAATTGAAGCATTCAGGCTGGGGATTTCTTGGAGGGTGATAAGGTGTGGTGTGTTACTTCTTGATTCCTAGAGACTTGCACAGATGATGAATAAGTTTACTCTCGTAGTCCCTCCCTTGATCAGAATGAATTCATACAGGTAATCCATAGTGGAAGAAGAACTTCTCCACCAACACTTTATCTGCTGTGATAGCCTGCTGATCCTAGGATAAGCTTGGGCATATCTAGTGAAGTGATCAGTTACCACCAAAATATTTCTTCTTCCACCTGTATCTGGCTCCAAGCACAGAAAGTCAATACATACTATATCTAAAGAGCCTTGACTTTTATAGGAGCAGCCCGAGTTGGGAGGGTCTTCCTTTGAATACAGGAGATGCAAGAGCGGCAATAACTCTCTACTTCTCTTCTCATATCTGGCCAGTAAAATCTAGCTCTGATTAACTGAAAAGTTATTTCTATTCCTAAATGCCCATGTTCGTCATGTAAGGAGATCAAGAAAGAATTTTGATGTTTCTCAGGTAGATATAACTGCTAGGTTTCTTCTGTTTCCTCACTAGGACCTCCCCTATAGAGTAATGCATCTTTTAACTGTAATCGGTTCCATTTACGATGCAGTATTCTAGTCTGCTTGACAGTACTCTGTAAAAGCAGTTGAGGGTTTTGCTGTATTAAAGCCTGTAAAACCACATGACCCAAAGGATCGTGTTCCGGATCAATCTTAATCTCTTTCTTAGTCAGTCAAAGGAGTACTTCACTTCTCACTTGAGTCAGTCCACAGTAGGATAGGGGAATCCCTGCTGGCAAGACTCCTATTGATTCAACCTCTACTCCTCCCCTCAAATGATGAACCAATCCTTTACATAGGGTTTGGACTCCATCAGCAGGCACAAAAGTCCATTCTTGGAGCCTCTTGTCTGGACGATATGGCCGACGTGACAAGGCATCAGCATCTCTGTTTCTGGCACTGGGATGATATTTAAGACTGAACTGGAATCCAGCCAATGCAACCAACCATCTATGCCCAGTAGCATACAATCTTGCAGTTGTCAACAAAAGGTCAATGGATTATTGTCAATCTTGACAATGAATTGTGCTTCGTACAAATAGTCATTCAACTTATCCACCACTGCCCATTTCAAAGCCAAAATTTCCAATTTATGAGCCGGATAATTCCTTTCAGAGGGAATAAGACTTTGGCTTACATATGCCACTGGTCTGAGTTGACCATCTTGCTCTTGATAAAGTATTCCTCCCAATCCATCTCTACTGGCATCTATGTAAAGCTCATACAGTTTGGAGGGGTCAGCATAAGCTAGGACTGGGGCCTTCGTCAAGCTTGAGCTTGGTCGTTGATAAGCTTCTTTACACAAGGGGTCCCACTAACTGCAAATGGACTCCACCTTCCCTCTTCGGCCTGTTTTCTTCTCTGGTCTCTTCCCATTCTCTTCTCCAGAGGCCACCTGCAACAATTCATTCAAAGGCTTGGCTATTTTGGCAAAATTAGCCACAAATCTTCGATAATACGAGCAAAATCCTAAGAATGACCTCAACTCTGTCACAGTCTCCGGTTGTGGCCATGCAGTGACTGCTTCCAGCTTCTTCGGGTCAGTCGCTATTCCAATAGCAGACACCACATGCCCCAAGTAGTTAACTGAGGTACAGTAGAATTGGCACTTTTCCAAGGATAACTTCAGTCCTTCCTCATGAAGCCTCTCAAATACCTTTTCTAATCGTGTCTCATGCTCTTCCAAGGTTTTTCCAAACACTATGATGTCATCGAGATACACCAAGACTTCTACCAGGTTCATGTCTCCTAATGTTCTCTCCATCAATCTTTGAAAAGTAGCTGGAGCTCTGGTCAGTCCTTGCAGCATTCTTTTGAATTCATAGAATCCCAAAGGGCAAATGAAAGCAGTCTTCTCCTTGTGCTCGGCACACATAGGTATTTGATAGTACCCACTCTTCATATCCAGCACACTAAACCACTTAGCTCCTGCCAAGCACTGTAATGCATCTTCAATTCTTGGAGTAGTATACTGGTCAAGGAAAGTTCAGTAATCTATACGCATTCTCAATGTTCCATTCCTCTTCCGAACTACTACAATTGGAGAGGCATATGGACTTCTAGATTCCTGAATCACTCCAGACCTCCTCAACTCTGCCAACTGCTCCCTCAAATCCTCCAAGTCACTAAGAGGGTTCCTCTGAGCCCTTTCTCTAAACAACTTTTCTTCTTGTAAGCGAATCCAGTGATGGGCACTTTTGGCACATCCCACAACTAAATTATCACTCGCAAATATTTTCCTCCATCATCGCAGTTGAGTCTTCATTCTCTCTCTCCAGGCAGGAGGCAGACCCGCAGCACGTTCTTCCATTTCCTTCTTCAGATTTCGCAGACCTTCCCCTTCTTGATCCTCTTCAGGTGTTACCTGAGTAGCTGCACTCACTTGACCCACTGATCTCCTTGCCTTCAGAATCACAGGGCGATCAGATACATTTTGCAAACTGATAGGTATTTTGTTTTTATTCCGCAACAGAGCTTTTGTGGGTACTATCTCAGGCACCATGGTCAGGCCAGCAGCTTCAGCTTCAGCATCTGTTTCCAACGCTACATAAGGCCCAGGATGATTCCAAGTCAACTTTACAGTAGCCTTCAAACAGGTGACTTCTCCCGGCTGAAGCATAGTCTCTCTCATATCCAGCTTTCACAATCGACCTACCCCTTGAATGGGGGCCTTCTTCTCCTGGATCACTTGCTGGCAAGCTTGGTACAAAGCAGGGTGGATCTCCTCAGTACCACTCCATTTTCCCCTACTACCTTCTCCAACAATCTTAAAGCGGTAGTAAACACATCCATTTAACAGTTTAAAAATCAGTTACATTTCCGGCACATGCCGGAAATGTAACACTCCCATTGGTTGTGCTCTAAGCCAAACTGTCAAACCATCCAATGGCTGGTGTCAAAGCTGATCACATGTGCAGCATCATGGCAGATGGAGGCCAAGATGGCAGCTTCCTTTGCTGAAAATGATAAGCGGGTTTACTACCACTTTAAGACCAAATCAGTTAGTCCCAATTATCATAAAATTGTTTTCCGCTCCTGCTGGTCTGGGACACACCACAGCCAAAGTGTCAGTAGTTTCCATCCTGCCAGTGGCTTCCATCCCAAAAGAGATTCTGATCGGAATATATCCATTATAGGGAAATCGATTGGTGCCCATATTTCCAACTCTTCCAGCTTCTTCATTAGTGTATGCTTTAGATACTGATTGTACAAGTCTCTATAAAATAGGGTAACCTGAGCCCCAGTATCTAACAGAGCTTGAGTGTAGATGCCTTCAACTTGCACTGAAACAATGGGAGAAGGCCCCACTAACATTTCTGGGAGAAGACTTTTTTTTGGGACATTGGAATTACTTATCAAACCACTTTGTGAGGATCTAACTCTAGCCTTAGAAATCAACTCAGTATTGACTCCCCGCACAAGGTGCTCAGACCCCGGTGACAGGTTAGATACTCTCTCCTTCGTAGGACTCCTCTTCTTTGGACTGGTCCTACGCTTGTTTGGCTTCATGGAGCTCAGATTCTTTGGGTTCTCTATTGGCTCCTTCACTGAGACCCTTTGAAGTTTCCCGCCTTTTGAGTTGCAAAATTTGTTGTAATGCTTTCAGTAACTTGTCCATGAAATTGAAGTCCACTTCTCTTTTTGGGCATTGTCTCCTGAAATGGCCTAACTCTTCACACTTAAAGCATTTAGTTGAATCAATCCTGTCAGTCTGAATAGTCACTTGAGCTTCCATGACTCTGGACAAAGTTTGCTGAAATTGATCTTGAGCTTGAACTACTTGGGTTAGCAACTTAACTGGAGATCCTTCAGGGGTTGGGGGGAGATACAGGAATTCTAGTACTCTCTCCCCATTCTGAACCATCATCACTGTCAGCTTCCAATCGTCCCAACTCAATCTGCATTTGTTGGGCTGTCACTTTCCCAGCTTTTAACATTAGCCCCTCTGGTTCCTTGATTCTTTTTGTCCAGCAAAGCTTCTTCTTCTCTAACCATCATCATCAATTCCAGATAAGTAGGCGCAACCTGGATTCCCTTCAACAACAGTTATAAAACGATAGGATAGTTAGGTCTTGCTCCACTGTAGAATCATCTGCCATATCACTTTATCGGCTCCCTTGGGATCAATTCCTTTCTTTAGAATAATTTGGTGCAAAACCCTATCAACTGGGACAACATATGCAGATAACTTTTCTCCTCTAGACTGATGAGTATGTTCTAAATTATACATCAAGACAGGTATTTTCTCCACTCTTCCATATACTGCACGCAGAGCTTCTATATGATCCATAGCGATGCACTCTGGTTTTCCTCTCTTCAAACTTCAGATCACATCCACAGCCAGACTTCGCAGACTCTCACTTATTTGCTGTCTTTTCACGGCTTCAGGCACATTCCAGTCTTTTAATGCTTGAATAGCCTGATCCATCCAGCCATCAAAATCTTCTTCTCCTTCAGGAGTGGGTGTGCGACCCGAGGAAAACTGTAGCTTTTGGTAACCCTGATGAGCTGTAATATTATTGATCTTAATTAGGGATTGGCCGAACATCCCCCAGTTCGGTTCGCACCAGAACATGCAAACAGGGAAAAATTTGTGTGAATATTCAAACACCGTTAAAGTCTATGGGACCCGAACATGAAAATTCAAAAGAACTCCCTTTAAAAGTTTATATGCAAGTTATTGCCCTAAAAAGTGTATGGGGACCAAAGTCCTGCCCAAGGGGACATGTATCAATGCAAAAAAAAGTTTTTATATCAATCGTTTTTTCAGGAGCAGTGATTTTAATAATGCTTAAAGTGAAACAATAAAAATGAAATATTCCTTTAAATATCATGTCTGTGGGGGTCCCTTAGTCTGCCTGTAAAAGGACGCACATCTGTGATGTTTAGAACATAACCAGAGCAAAATGACATTTCCAAAGGAAAATTTGTCATTTATTATTGTGGCTGTAATGTATTGCTGGTACCCGGCAATATACATAAAAATCACTGAAAAAATTAGCGGGAGGTCCACCCCCCAGTCCAAACCAGGCTCTTCGGGTCTGGTTTGGATTTTAAGGGGAATCCCGCACCTCTACATGCCCTCAACATGGGGAGTGTGGGTGCTTTGGAGCAGGGGGGGCACAATTGTATAGTAATTGAGACCACACCAACTTTAAATTTAAGATATAATTGCAAAAGATAAGAGCTTTAGCACAAGAACTCACTTCTTCAAAGGTCAATAATAACAGTTAAAGTGTGAATGAAGGATCATAAAGTCTAAAGTTAGATTGAAAACATTAATCTAAAGCAATTAAAAAGTAAAGGTGATGGCGCTGACTAGGCTGCTAAATAAATAAGTGCTAGTGAAAAAAATCGTGCCTGCAAAATATTTCACCTTGCACTATATGTGCGTGCTGCCAACATATGATAATGCATACACATAAAAAACATGGGTCAACAAAACTAAAAAATAGCATAAATAATTAACACAGATAGTAATTAGTGTCATAAGTATTGTGAATAAATGTCCACTTGGGTATCCCAACACCACGTGAATCCTGTTTCTCAATGTAAGTGATTGCTCCACCAGTGCTCATCCAAAAAAGTGAAGGTGGCAACTCACCAAAAAGTTTTGACCCCTAATTGAAAACATTGTATTATATAATGGGAATTAATGAATATGAAACATTCTTTAGAAACTGTAACCAATGTACATCATCAATCTTCCCATTGAGCTTAATCAAACATCCTGCGATCAGAGAAGGTACAGAATATTAGGATTATTTACGTATTGGAGTAAATAGGTATTGGTGAGTTTTCTATATTTAGGTATTAATATGTCTATGTGTAACATATATATATATATATATATATATATATATATATATAATTCCTAGGTATATTGATACCACTCAATGGGATATACACAAACTTAATATAACTCAATAGCAGTTCAGTTATATTCTCATACATGAACCAACAACATTAATATGTGACTAAATAGATTCTCTTGCTCTGATTTAGAGAGTTCTTTAGGAGAATAAGGTCATGTGAGAAGTAGTGGCTGCAATGGTAGTAGTCCTGCTGCAAAGTTCAGTTGATCTTCCTTCGGCTTAGTTTAATTAGGAAGTAGGTACCTGAATTACTGTGTCCAATAATCCTTTGGAGAAGGCACAAAGATGGCAAACTTCACTGAATTAACACAAGGCCTTTTTCTTTTGAGATCACTGACTTAAAGGTGATTCGTTATCTAACAGTAAGTCTATGCACTTAATAACAATTGTAATCTACATTATGAGTTAAACCTGTCTTTACTTGAATGGTATAGACAAAATATGCACTATAATGTATAGGTTTGCGCCTGATCACCACCCTGATGGAGGAACACAGAAGCGGTCCGGCTGCTCAGATGATGCTGAAAGGGCTGGAACTGATGATATCCGCTTGCTCTCCCTGATCGATCACTGCTGGCGCTGCTGCTGCCGCTGACTCTGAAACAGATTCAGATGTTGATATGCTGGTCCTGCAGATCACTCACTGGAACTCAGTACCACTGCAGAGCGCTGGGTCACTGTATAAATTCAGCCCGCTGGATCACTAGATGTAGGCCGCAGGCCGCAATCCAGCTGAGAAGGCACAGAGGTCTCCCTTCATCGATCACGCTGTCTAAAGATACTGGAGCCAACTCCTTCCCTTGCTTAAAGTGGAGTTCCGCTGTTTTCTATGTTTATTAAAAGTCAGCAGCTACAAAAAGTGTAGCTGCTGACTTTTAATAAACAGACACTTACCTGTCTCCCAGTCCAGCGATGCAGCCACACGTAACCTCTCCCCCACCCCTCCGCGGTGCCGTCATTCCTAGTGTGGACACCCGGCCGTGACAGCTAGTGGCTTCTTGGCCAGGCATGCACTGCGCATGCATGAGCAGAGCGGCACCCTGTGACTGGTCCCGAAGTCTTCTAGGAACTGTCCTGTGTCCCAGAAGACTTCGGGAGGGAGGGGGAAGATGACCTTCCACTTCCGATCGCCTAAGGCGACCAGGATAGAAATACCCATCAAAATCGGGTATCCGCACCCCCACTCCTCTCCAAAAGCTCTGTTTCAGTATCAGGAGCTGGGGAGGAGGTCTTAAAGCGGAAATTCCACTTTTGGGTGGAACTCCGCTTTAAATAGTTTCTCCCACAAAGCATTGTTCCTCCCCAGAGCCTTTATTGCAGCAATGCACACTGGGAAATTGAGTCATTCTTTTGCAGGGTCTGATGACAAGTTTCCTTTGTGACACTACAGATCCTACAAAGCAGCATTTCTCACATGACCATTACATATAACAATCTCAGCACTAGGGGAAAACTTCATAGCATTCATAGGCAATGATGTCTATATGTTAATCACTTCCCGAACGCCCGCCATCAAATGACATTGACAAAGTTGCTCAATATCGCGAATCGCTGTCATCTGATGGAGTAAGAGGGAGGCAGTAAGTCTCGTGGGCGCGAGTGCACCGCCGGAGGCGCACGCGCGCACGCTCACTGTTTAGTGGGGGAGCCAATCGGCGGTGGGGGCGGACTCAATGTCTGCTGGCCACCCACGATCGCTCTCCCGCAGTGACAGAATGGGGTTCCCTGTATGTAAACACACGGATCTCTGTTCTGACAGGGGGGAGGAGTCTGATCCTCTGTTCCCTGTATATGGGATCGGAGATCACTCTCCTCCCCCATACAGCCCAGCCCCCATACAGTTAGAAACACATCTCAGGGAACACACTTAAACCTTTGATTGCCCCCTAGTTTTAACCCCTTCCCTGCCAGTGACGTTTACACAGTAATCAGTGCATTTTCATAGCACTGATCGCTTTATAAATGTCAATAGTACAAAAGTGTCAAAAGTATCCGACATGTCCGCTGCAATGTCACAGTACCACTAAAAATCACAGATTGCCCCATTACTAGTAAAAAAATTTAAAAAATTAAAAACCCCATAAATTAATTCTCATCCTTCATAAACGTGGCAACTTTTATGCAAACCAATCAATATACGCCGATTGCGTTTTTTTTTACCAAAAATACGAGGAAGTATATATGTCCGCCAAAATTGATGAATACGTTTGTTTTTTTATATACATTTTTTTGGATATGTATTATAGCAAAAAGCAAGAAATATTTTTTTTTTCAAAATTGTCGCTCTTTTTTTGTTTATAGCGGTGATCAGAAGTGACACAGAGGTGGCCAAATACCACCAAAAGAAAGCTCTATTTGTGGGGAAAAAAAGGGTGCAAATTTCGTTTGGGTACAATGTCGCACGTCCGTGTAATTGTCAGTTAAAGTGACTCAGTGCTGAATCGCAAAAAGTGCTCTGATCCTAAAGGTGGAAATCCTTCCGGGGCTGAAGTGGTTAGAGGAGCACTATTGGGCTCCTGGCTACTCTAGAGTTGAATAAAAGAAAAGATGTGGGTACTGCGCTTAGGATGTGGGTGTGTAACTATGCTGCCGCCCAGGAAACTCTTCGTACTTATGGGTTTGAAGAGTAGATATGCAATAAGATGGAGGAGTTATGGGCCAGGCGCTCCTTACAATATTAGATGAATATTAATGTCACTGTTTGATATAGGGTGTTGCCCCCTAGAGGTGCTATGGGGTTAATAACCCAGTTTAGTGTGGAATGCTCTCCCCTTTGGTTTTAGGTGATTAAACCGCTATGTGTATATAACACAATTATTAGGTGTCTGTTTTACCCTTTTTTAGGAGACAAAAATGCTTGGTGCAATATATAATTTTCCAATACTGGAAAAAAATGTTTTCCCCGTTCAATAATCTCCTCTATGTGCCATATATTAGTAATTAGGTGTCATATCTGTTCACAGTCTCTGAGTGAAAGCAGTGCTAAAAAACAGTGTATAAACCAATAAAAAAAGTCCAAAAAGTGTCCAATATGATGGGATGTTTGTGACAACGGTCCTTTCAGTTTTTAAACAACCATATAAAATAGTGTAAACCAATATATTTTAAAATAATATTATTGTTTAATCCAACAAACGTGCTCAGTGCAATAAAGTGTGGGTGTTTTCTATTTTCAATTCCAACAGTCTCTCAATATCAATTATAGCAGCCAGTGTATACTGGTGGATCTTCAAGTGTTTCTATAGGTGCAGGTCACACGTGCTCCCCTAGGATACCCCATTTACCGGACAGTGTCACCCCTGCAGGGGTAAAACGCATGGACCCCTGTCAGGCAGTAGTTGGGGTTCCCCCTGTATCCAGATGGTGGTGGTTGAGACTTCCGGAACCACCACCACCTGGACACACAGGGAACCCCAACTACTGCCAGGCAGTAAACTCCTCCATCCTATTACACTAGAGTTGTGCTTTGGACAGATATTTGAGTTTTGCTTAGAATTGTACTGGACATTGACTATAAATTGCAAATTATTTAATAATTAATCTCTCAAATAATTCAGTTTATATATAGCACAAGGGGCAATTATGAAGTACAAATCTCAGTTGCTTAAAGAAGCCAATCAAGGGGCTTTAATTGGGTGAGAACACATTCTGATTGGTTGCTATAGGTTACTATACATTGGGATTGATTTACTAAAATTGGAGAGTGGAAAATCTGGCACAGCTCTGCATAGAAACCAATCAGCTTCCATTTTTTTTTTGTCAAAGCTTAACTGAACAAGCTGAAGTTAGAAGCTGATTGGCTACCATGCGCAGCTGCACCACATTTTGCATTCTCCAGTTTTAGTAAATCAATCCCAATGCCTACTGAATCTTTCCTAATTCATTAAGTCCTTTTGTATACTGGGGGTTTACTGGTTTCATCCAAAAGCTTTTTGTTCAGCTGTATTCCTAATAATAACTCACTTGTGCAAATCCCTGGAAAAGTCTGATAAAGCAATGAAAATCTAAAATGTCAAAATGAATTAGAAAGTAAATAGATATTCCAATGAATTACAACCAGAATTCTGAAAATCCTGGAGCCCACAGACAGTTTGTTTTTCCAATGACCCATTTTATGATAGAAATATATCCCTAGAGTACATCAAAATATACTGCAGTCTAATGCAAAACATTTATTTAATACTGAGTGGGTTGACCTTCCTTGTTGGATTGCAGAGTATCCTGTTCAGTCATTCTATATCTACAGCATTCTTTGCTGAGACAGTAAAAACCACAGTGCACACCGAGTTTACATTTGAATTTACATGAATCTCTGCTCATTCAACTCTAGATCATACATTGACAGCTGGAGACACAGCACACTGCATGGTGACAACTTCTAATTAGGTATTCATACATTTATATTTTATACAATCTTTTATTTCTACTACAAACATATAACATAGATTTATACAGAGAACACTGAACAGAGTAGTGGCTCTTCTAACCAGTGCACTCATGCTATGATAAAGACATGCTGCCTTATTTACTGAACTGCTAGGTGCAAAAGTTGCATCTGGTAAAGCTCCCAGCAAACAGATGCATGCAAAATACACAGATAAATACATATATAAGAGCTATCCATCCAGTTTTGAGATTTACCCAGCTCTGCCACAAAACACAGCCTTGTCTGGCAGAGGGGCCTGATATTTCTCTGCTGCAATTTCACTTTCACTTACAGGCCTTATCCCCAACCCCATCCTGTGGTTGCACAGTGAAAGGAAAAGCAGCAGACTGGTGAGCTTATTGAGTGCTGAAGTTAGCTTTCCTGCCACTAGATGGCACTGCTCCCATTATAGCAGGGGAAGGGGAAGTTGTAATTAGATATTAGTTCCCCTTTTAGAGAAGCCCCTCTTCTAGTGATGTCATAGATATTGTCAGTGTCCAAATGGCAGTGCCATAAACACCAGTGTGGGAGGGCCCCAGGGTAGACAGGGCATAGGAGTGAGATACCACAGAGCTGCTGATATGTAGTCTCCTGCAGTATTTACCTAAAGGGTCCTTTACAGGGTTAAAGTCCCAGGAGAGGTGGAACAGCACTTGTGAGTAGTGGTGGAAGCCTGGGGAAGTTTGTGCCATCTGGGAGCTTGGATGGATACAAAGTGCAACGCTAATACAAAAAGTTTTAATATTGTATCATATATCTATGACACCTTAAATAAAATGAACATTGTGCAAATATGCAAAAGATAAATGTTTATTAACTGAATATTGCAATTCAGTAAAAAATATATATAATATATATATATATATATATATATATATATATATATATATATAAGCTCATTCTTGAGCTTGCTACCTTTTTGCTTGCTGGACCTCTGACGAAGTGCACCCATATCCCTTGAGACGGTGGTTGGATGTGCATCTAAGAGGAACGTGAGAATCGCGTGGATGTCTCTGATAAGGCCCTTCCGACCCCTGTAATGGCGGTCATATTGTTTTGGTAAGTGCGTTGTGATACAGGTGTCTGGTGGAGGAATTTGCCACAGAAGATAACCCTGGAACCGTTTATGAACTCTGCATGATTTAGTGACTTTGTTCACTCTATATATCACCTAAATTTATCCAAGCACACAGCACTTTATGGACTTTATGAACTTGATCTATACTTGGAGTATTCATTTTGATACATGTTATTTAATTGCTATTTATGAGTGCGGTTTGTTATATTGTTAATTGTTTTACAAGATCATTCTGTTACACCAGCACCTCAATTGTACCCATAGCGCAGGTAAAATTTGGTCCCCCAATTTGGTATACACAGCTTCCAGTTTTTATTGTCAAAGCTTAATTAACCACTTGCTGACCGCCCGTCGTGGCTTGACGGCGGCAAAGTGGTTCGTCATCATGAAACGCCATCACCTGACAGCGGCCGCGAGAACGAGTATTGTGAGCGTGCTCGTTCTGCCGGAGGCGCGCTCACTGTGTTCCGGGGGGTCAGGGAGCGGGTAGGGTGGACTCAATCTCCGCCGGCTACCCGGGATGGCCCCCCCGCAGTGAGAGAACGGAGGTCCATGTATGTAAACACGGATCTCCGTTCTGAAGGGCTGTGATCACAGGCTTCCTGTATATGGAAGCCGTGATTACTCCCCTCCCCTGCCAGCCCAGCCTCCATACAGTTAGAAAACATTGAGGGAACACAGTTAACCCTTAGAGCACCCCTCCAGGTTAACCCCTTCACTGCCAATGGCATTTTTACAGTAATCAGTGCAATTTTTATAGCACTGATCGCTGTTTAAATGCCAATGGTCCCAAAAAAGTGTCAAAATGGTCCGACATGTCCGCCACAATATTGCAGTACAGCTAAAAATTGCAGATCGCCGCCATTACTAGTAAAATATGAAAAAAAAAACCCCATAAATTAATTCTCATCATTCGTACACGTGGCAACTTTTGTGCAAACCAATCAATAAACACCGATTGCAAGTTATTTTTTTTTACCAAAAATATGAGGAAGAATATAAATCAGTCAAAACCGATGAATACATTTTTTTTTATATATTTTTTTATTGAGTTATGAAAACAAACATAACATTGTACATTATATGTAAAATTAAAACATTTGTACATTTTGCGTGAGTCTTTAGCTTTAGTACATTAACCCCACTGTGCGTATATCTGACAAGCAGGTGGAAGTGATAGGATGGCTGTACAGCGATCTGCGCTCCATTAGCTCCAATGGAGGGCAGGGGAGACACCACTCTTGATGTCCCATTAAAGATAATCTGACACAAGAAAATAGTAATAGTAAAAAAATCATAAATGAAATTAAATTTACACCCGAGCATTTATACACACACGCACATACGTGAGAGCACTAATTCTAGGCCCATTATTCATGGTTAACATGGACCTGCAGGGTCTCTTAGGCTCGATTCACGTCAATGCATTTTGCTTTTGAGTGTTTGTTCAGTGCTTTTTGCTGTGCTGTCTGCGTTTTTACCTAGTTTTTTATGCTGTTTACTGCAATTTTGCATCGATTTGCGTTTTTGTGTTTTTTAAAAAAAAATATTTTTGCTTTTTTTTGGGAAATCTAGGCAGATTTAAAAACGCAAATCGCGGCAAAATCGCTGTAAAATGCATCAAAACCACAGCACTTGCATTTTTCTTGCATGCCCATTGAAGTCTATTACATGCAAAACATTGCATTTTGCTGGAAAAAAGTCCCCAACTCTTTCCAAAAACGCAGAGGCACAAACATGCATCAATGTGAACGTGTTCCATAGGAACCCATGTTAAAAAAATTCCTTGCATTCCTGCAAAATGCAAAATGCATCAAAAACGCATTCGTGTGAATGGAGCTTTATAGCATCGCCTATAGAAAATTTAGGGTACCAAAGTTCGTTGCTGTTTCATGGGCGCATGCAATTTTAAGTCTTGACATGTTGGGTATCTGTTTACCTAGCACAACCTCATCTTTTGTACTTTACCAAAAAAAAAATGGGTAACATATTGCATTTGTGTGTCCTAAAATTAACTTTAGTATTTTGCTTTTTTTTATCTGAAAACTTGCACCTAATAAACCATTGCACTAAACAGGAGGGAGGAGGCAGGAGCACAGAAGAGGGACCCGAGAAAAGGAGAATCCGGGCTGCCCTGTGCAAATCCACTACACAGAGGAGGTAAGTATAACATGTTTGTTATTTTTATAGAAAAAAAAGGAGACTTTACAATCACTTTAAAGCGTTTGCTACCCCCAACACTTCATATTCCTGATATGAGCCTGCTGTACCATGTATTTGTATGATAATGTATCCTGTTCTCTTTGTATTGATTTCTTTATGTGAATTCCCTGGTGTTCCTGCCAGTCTTCCTTCTTTCCTATTAAACACTGACCACACTAAGCAGGAAAGCACACTGTGGTCAGCTCGCTAGTAATGCTGGCAACTCAGCCTGCTCTCCTCCAATGATAAGACATGTCCTGACACCCCCCTCCCCCGCTGCACAGCCATTCACTACTAAGCTCAGTGTGCTGCTGCTTCTTCTCCCCCAGCTTTTATGCAGCTGAGAACAGAGGGAATGTGATCACTTATAAACAAGGGAAAAAAGTGTATTTATGTTTTTTTATACCCGTGCAAAAATGTTTTGCATCTCATTTCTATTTTAAACGGAATGAGTTGTATTACTAGGTAATCGTTTACAATCACTTTAACTACTTGCCGACCGCTAACCGCAGGTTGACGGCGACAAAGTGGTGCGATATCGCAAATCGCCGTCATCTGACGGCGGCTGCGAGATCGAGCACTGTGAGCGCGCGCGCGCCGCCGGAGGCACGCCCGCATGCTCACTGTGTTTGGGGAGGGCCAGGGAGCGGGTGCGGCGGCCTCGATCGCCACCGGCTACCCGAGATGCCCCCCCTGGAGTGAAAGAACGGAGGTCCGTGTAAGTAAACACGGACCTCCGTTCTGTGAAGGGGGAAGGGCTGTGAACACAGCCTTCCTCTACACGGAAGCTGTGATCACTTCCCTTCCCCTGCTAGGGCAGTCCCCCCACAGTTAGAACACGCCCAGGGAACACAGTTAACCCTTAGAAAGCCCCCTGCAGGTTAACCCATTCACTGCCAATGGCATTTACACAGTAATCAGTGCATTTTTATAGCACTGATCGCTGTATAAATGCCAATGGTCCCAAAAAAGTGTCAAAATGGTTCGACATGTCCGCCCCAATATTGCAGTACCGCTAAAAATTGCAGATCGCCACCATTACTAATAAAAAATAAAAAAATCATAAAAAGCCCAAAAATGAATTATCATCATCACTTTTGCGCAAACCAATCAATAAACGCTGATTGCAATTTTTTTATCGCAAATATGAGGAAGAATATAAATCAGCCAAAAACGGTGAAAAAAATGTTTTTTTATATATTTTTTTTTGGATTTGTATTTTAGCAAAAAGTAAGAAATTTGGGTTTTTTTGCAAAATTGTTTGCATTTCTTTTGTTTATAGCGGCGATCAGAAATGACGCAGCGATGATCAAATACCACCAAAAGAAAGCTCTGTTTGTGGGAAAAAAAGGACACAAATTTCGTTTGGGTACAACGTCGCACGACCGCGCAATTGTCAGTTAAAGCGACGCAGCGCCGAATCGCAAAAAGGGCTCTGGTCCTAAAGTGGGAAATCCTTCCGGGGCTGAAGTGGTTAAGTACAGAATAGCGCTGAGCCCCCTTTAAAAGTCACACAGCTAGAGAAAACATTGGATATCCTAAAAAAAAAAAAAGGCAAGCAATGGATTGTAAATGACCTGATTTGTCTAGAAGTTACGTTTTATAAAAACAACAGAAAAAACGTTATCACTGCACAATACTTAGGCAATGGTATAGAAACAGTTAAAAGTAAATATTTATGCGTTTAATTTGCACAGTACAGCAAGGCAATTCACACAATCTGCTTTTGTTTGTTAAACCATTTACCATTTATCAATAAAATGCTCATGTTTTTTCACTGACACATCAAGTAAACACAACAAATCAGCATTGTTAATGAGGCATAATAGTTGAGTAATCTCTTTCCTCTAATTTGTAAGAGTGTCAGACATTTGCTAAAGGTCAACTACATAGAACGTCTTCTCATGTCTGCGATCGATCTGCTGGACAAATGTCTATGTGAGGCCAGATTCTGGCAACTGTACAGTATAAATCGCTATCTGCATCTCTAATGTTGTAAGGAGAATGACGGAAGTGTGGAAAATGACATTTCACTGCTTGTTTGCACACATGTATACAATCTTGTTTATTCTGACTCCAATTGTTGCAATAGTGGCTTATCCCTTTCTGAGAGCTCTATGCCTGGCCTGAATGTAGCAGAGACAACCATTGAAGACAATCTTCACCGGATAGCCGAACTCACCAAACATGTGACATCCACGAGTATCATTATTGCATGCAGAAGGGTTGAGATAAACAATATGATGTGTTAAATGTTAGCATTTGCAGTGTTTAACCACTTCAATACCTTCACGTTCACCCCCTTCCTGCCCAGGCCAATTTTCAGCTTTCATCGCGTTTTGAATGACAATTGTGCAGTCATCCAACTCTGTACCCAAACAAAATTGTTATCTTTTTTTTTTTACACAGATAGAGATTTCTTTTGATGGTATTTAATCACCACTGGCTTTTTCTTTTTTCTAAGCAAACTAAAAAAGACCAATAATTTTGAAAAAAAAACATTTTTCTTAGTTTCTGTTATAACATTTTGTAACTAAGCAATTTTTCTTCTTCACTGATGGGCATTGATGAGGCGGCACTGATAGGCTGTACTGATGAGGTGGCACTAATATGCACTACTGATGGGCACTGATATGCAGCACTGATGGGCACTGATAGGCGGTACATCATAAAAAAAAGTGCGCTGATCCACAGAAGCATGTATAGTCATAAGTAAAAATGCCACTTTATTGGGTAAAGAGCTAAAAAAACATGAAATGTGCTGGAAGTAATAACAGTAAAACTTGTACTCACACACACATGTGTGAGTTCATAATCCGCTGAAAAACATGACAAAAATCGGAGGGATGAACAGTGCAATAGTACTCACATGTCCATGTGTGAGCTCATGCACTGGCTCCTTGATCCGGTCACTGCAGTGAGGGTGCCCCTGCTCCTAGTGCTCAAAAGCCGAAGATGGTGATACAAATGAAATCTGAGAGGGAGGGGGAGCATGGGAGCCACTGTGTGCATAACTGTGGTCCTGCCTCTGGTTCCCCGATAAAAGAATTCTCCATGACATGACCTGAGGAAGGGAATTTCCTGAAACATGTAGTCATGTACTGAACAGGCTCCAGACTTCTACTCTCCATTAAGAGCTTTTAGCATCGCCTCCTTTCATCCCTTCCTTTCCCTGCACCAGCTCCGATCTGCAATCCCCACAGATCTCTACAGCCCAGTGCAGGAGTCACCTGACATTGCAAGTCACATGACGTGACTCCCGAGATCCTGGAAGCAGAGCGGTGGTCAGTGCATCTAATTCCAGCATCCCAGCTCCTACAGGCAGCCCACCCTGGAACCAGAGGCAGGGCCGCAGTTGTGCACACTGGGGCTCCCACGCTCCCCCTCCCTCTCATCTTTAATTCGTATCACCATGTTTGGCTTTTGAACACTAGGAGCAGGGGCACCCTCACTGCAGTGACTGGATCAAGGAGCCGGTGCCTGAGCTTACACATGGACATGTGAGTACTATTGCACTGTTCGTCGATCTGATCTTTGTCATGTTTTTCAGCAGATTATGAGCTCACACGTGGGTGTGAGTACAAGTTGCACTGTTATTACTTCCAGCACATTTCATGTTTTTTAGCTCTTCAACCAATAAAGTGGCATTTTTACTTATGACTACACATGCTTCTGTGGACCAACATGTTCCTTTGTTGCTCACTTGTCCGTTGGGTTTGAGTGCAACGGCCCTTTAGCATTCAATCAATCCCCACATTATTCACCAGTGCTCGCAGTTGTTCAGGAGCGCTTGAAACCCTCTTGACGTTTCTCTTACTGATAGGTGGTACTGATGGGCACTGATAGGTGCTACTTATGGGCACTGATAGGCGGCACTGATGGGTAATGGTAGGCACTCATAGGAGGCACTGATGTGCACTGATAGGCAGCACTGATGAACACTGATGGGCGGTACTGATGGGCACTGATAGACACAATTGATAGGCAGCACTGATGGATCCTGACAGGCATCACTGATGGGCACTGAAAGGCATCACTGATGGGCACTGATTAGAATCACTGGTGGGCATCACTGATGGGGCTGCACTAATGATAATCATTGCACTGAATATCAGTGCAGATGTCCCCACTGAGAAAAGCCACTTATTGGCTTTCCTCTCCTCACACGCTGTCAGTGAGGAGAGGAATGTTGATAACCAACACTTTCTAGTTACTGTGATTAGCTGTGATTGGACACAGCTGATCACATGGTAAAGAGCCTCTGTATGAGCGACACAACGCACCACAAATCACTGCAGTGGGCACTCCTGGGGGCAAGCACGAGTGGCTGTTCTGAAGGACGTCATATGATGTCCACTCAGAACAATGAAACCCCCAACCGGCCGTCAATTTTCTATAGGCCTGGCGGGAACTAGTTAAAGGCCAAAGGGAGTATTTCTTTTCAAGACTTAATGTGCATCTTGCAGGAACAATACAGGAACTCACAATGAGGAAAGGAGGAAGTTACATCATGTATACACAGAAACTTAAATGTAATTAAACAATGACCACATGGTGAGTCATACATAAAGAACTTAGAGTGCCACTCAAAGCGTTGTCAGACTTTCCCCTGCAGTCCAAAACACACATTGGGTGCCAGCTTTCAAATATGCTCATCCGGGCTAATAGAGGTAGATTAGAACACAGAAATCAGAAAAACCGCACACCGGAACCCAGCTTCCATACCAATCAGTGTGCATATCAGCTTCAGCTCCGCTTGTTCTAGCCAGGCCTCACTGACGCATTTATCATGGAGCTTAATCATAATGGTTAGCTCAATAATTAAGCCCTGTGGGTGGGGTGAAATGCATCAGGGGGCATGGCCAGGAGTAGCTGGGAAGAGGCCGATATTCAAACTACTTGGTATGAAAGCTGGGTTCTGTTTTCTGCTTTCTGTGTTCTGAATGACCACATAGTGGCAGCATAACCATAAACTGTGAATGCAAAACTAAAGTCTCCTTTTTATGGCAACTGCAAGCAGGCTGGGTCTTGATTGCAGAAGATCTTGTGTGCTGAGATGAACTTTTCCACATGCCTGGGGGTGTCATTATTCTGCAACAGCTACTGAAGACAGTCGCAGCCGCGAAGCTGGAAGAAGGTGAGTCGAAGATGCCAGTGCCATTGAGGGACCCCTCATGTCTCCATAAGGAGTACCTGTCACTGTCTAAAGCTATCACAAGAGGGGTTGTTGTAATCCTTGTGATAGCAATAAAGTTAAATGAAAAAAAAATTAACAAAAAAAAATTAAATTACCGGTAAATAAAAAAACAAACAAAAAACCGTATTCCCCATGTTCACACACAAATGCAAATGCACACACATATTGCATCACACATGTGAGGTGTCGTTAAACTGTAAAGGCTTTTCAAGCGTCACCAATGGACAATTTTAGGTACTGCAGTTTGTCGCCATTTCACAGGCATGTGCAATTTTAACTCTTGATGATGGTTGGTATCTATATACTCGATGTAACATCATCTTTTATGTTTTACCACACATTAAGTATTATATTGTATTTATGTGCACTAAAATTCATTTAAGTGTATATTTCCTTGAAAATATGCATTTGATAAATATGCATTTGATAAATGGTTGTTCAGATATTGTGTAACATAAAAAAATTGCAATAGCCACCATTTTATGCTCAGAAAATATATAATGTTTGGGGGGGGGGCAAATACTTTTCTAGCAAAAAATGCTGATTTTAATATGTATGTGAAAAATAATTGCCCCAGTAGGCAAGCAGTTAAAGCAATGAAAATAATAAATAGTGTGTATCATGGAACCAATAAAAAAAAAAAAATAGTCAGTTTTATTTTAATTGAGTTTTACAATGCTTAACTTCATTATACTCAGATCAGATAAAGTTTTTTTTTTTTCTTTTAATATATTCTTCAGGGGTGTTGGTATTTAGACATTGTACATTCGCATCAGTCCCTCCCCTTAATAAGCTTACAATCTAAGGTCCCTATCTGGAAAATAGACATACACATATTAGGACCCTTTTTAAACCAGGTCAAATTTAGTTACCAGCATTTCCTTGGAGTGTGGGAGGGAAACTGGAGTGTCCAGAGGATGCCCCAGGGAGAACAGACAACCGCCATGTATATAGTGTGTTGATTGGGAATCCAAGTGCTGCTGTGCTGCTTTTATGAAGATATGTATATACAGTATGTCTATATCTATCTATCTATATATATATTACAAGCAAAAAAAGTTATTATTTAGTGGAAAGATTTAGGATGCAGAAGTTGATGTGGTGCTTCTAGGCTGAACCCAGCTTTGGGAGTTTACCTAGAAGGGTGGGCAAAGGACTGCAAGACAGCAGTGGTCCTTTGAATGCAGTGTAAAGCAAAAACATTTCTAACTGCTAATGTATTCCTTTTGAAAGTTTTGAATATTTAGATATCATAGAAACACAGATGACTAATGACAGATAAAGACTAAGTCAGGGGTCCTCAAACTATGGCCCTCCAGTTGTTCAGGAACTACAATTCCTATCATGCCTAGTCATGTCTGTGAATGTCAGAGTTTTACAATGCCTCATGGGATGTGTAGTTCCGCAACAGCTGGAGGGCCGTAGTTTGAGGATGCCTGGACTAAGTGGTCCATTATGTCTGCCTTTTTTAAAATAATTTCTGTCTATGGATGAACCTATGTGTATTCCAGACATATTTAAATTAACTTAATATTGATTGGCTTACTGCCTTTGTTGGAAGTCTATTCCAAGCATCCTCTTCTCTTTCTTTAACAACCTTAAAGCGGAGTTCCACCCAAAAGTGTAACTTCCGCTGGTTGGATTCCTCCCCCCCTCAGGTGTCACATTTGGCACCTTTCGGGGGGGGGGGGGGAAGAGCCCACCTCTTTAGACAGGTGTCCTTTTCCTCACATCCGGGAGCTCTGGGCGGCTGCCGCGGCCGCTGACATCAGCAGCTCGGCTCCCTCCTCCCTGCTCGCTCTGCTACTGGCCGCCTGTCCAATAGCAGAGCACGGCAGAGCCTCGCGCATGCGCAATAAGGTGCCCGGCGTGAAGCTGTAACGCTACACGTCCGGGTTCCCTTACCCGCAATGGAGGCAGCTGCACCCGTCCCCCGATCTGGACTCTAGGACAGGTAAGTGTCCTATTATTCAAAGTCAGAAGCTACTGTATGTGTAGCTGCTCACTTTTATTTTTTATTTTTTCCCTCGGACCTCCGCTTTAATACCTCAATATCCCTTTCCTTTCCAGGACGTTTATCAGTTTTCAGCACTGTGATAGTTTCACTAACATTTACTTAGTCATGTAACACTGCACCCAAATTAATTTTATATAATTCTTTTGAGACAAATATGACTTTCTTTTGGTGGTATTTAAAAACCACTGTGTTTCTTTTTTCTATTTTTTACCATTTTACCAAATAAAGAATAATATCAAACATTAAAAAAAATATATCCATTACTTTCTGTTATTACCAAACATATCAAATAATATCGTCATAAATTTCATACATTTAAGCCACAATATATTTGTTTGGCAAAAAAAAAGCAAAATATATATATTATTTAGCCTGTGTGAAAGTTATAGAGTCTACAAACTATATTTGTGAATATTTCGAACTCTGGTGTTCTGACTGTGTATTGCATTTCTTGAGGCCCTAAAATACCAGGACAGAATGACTATGACGCCTTTTTGAAACCCAGACACTCCAAGGTGTTTGGTAAGAGGCATGGTGAGTTTTGGTAAGATTTCTGACACCATTTTTTCTAAAATGATCAAAGCAAATTACATTTGTGTTTTTTCCCCACAAAGTTGTAATTTTAGTAAGTGATTTCTCACACACAGCATATAGTTACACCCCAAACACATTCTGCTACTCCTCCAGGGTATGGGGAAACCACATGTGTGAGACTTGCAGCCTAGCCACATGGAGGGGCCCAAAATCCAAGGAGAACCTTCAGGCTTTCAAGAGACATACAATACAGATCTGATCTCCTGACTACCTATCACATTTATGGGGGTTGTGAAACACTCACAAAATTATCCCTTTTTGGAAAGTTGACACTTCAAGGTATTTTGTAAGAGACATGGTGAATTATTTGTACAGGGTGGGCCATTTATATGGATACACCTTAATAAAATGGGAATGGTTGGTGATATTAACTTCCTGTTTGTGGCACATTAGTATATGTGAGGGGGGAAACTTTTCAAGATGGTCTGTGACCATCGTGGCCATTTTGAAGTCGGCCATTTTGAATCCAACTTTTATTTTTTCAATAGGAAGATGATCATGTGACACATCAAACTTATTGGGGATTTCCCAAGAAAAACAATGGTGTGCTTGGTTTTAACGTAACTTTATTCTTTCATGAGTTATTTACAAGTTTCTGACCACTTATAAAATGTGTTCAATGTGCTGCCCATTGTGTTGGATTGTCAATGCAACCCTCTTCTCCCACTCTTCACACACTGATAGCAAAACCG
>BLSH010537909.1:1161521-1174895 GCA_018402905.1 Glandirana rugosa | reverse complement strand
TGAAAAGTTCTACCCACCACTGGTACCACCGGTAAAACTTCAACCGGTAAAACTTAGGTTGAAAACAAAAAAAGTTATCCTTCTCCCAGTACACTGTGTAGTTTGAATAACCCTTAAAGTGTTCTTTTTGTTACCACACGAACCAAAATTGTATTGAAATAAGAAAGTACTCAATAAAGAGAAACAAATGTCGGTAACTGTACAGCGACTCCAATTGTGCACGCCTCGACTATCTTTAACACAACTACAGACCACTTGCGTCATTGACCCAGTAACGTCGTCTAAAGTTACGTTCTGTCGGATGTTCTATTTCATGCGTCCACATTTTGGCAAATCCAACACTGAACCAGTTTCACGAAACTTAGCAAGCAGTTTGCTAACTGTAGCATGGGAGATAGGTGGTCTTGTAGGCTGTCTTGCATTGAAATCTGCTGCAATGACCCAGTTACTGCGTTCACCAGACATCAACACAATTTCTATCAGCTCCGCACGTGTTAACCTCAGCGACATGTCAATGGCTGTAAACAAAGAGAAATAACTCATGAAAGAATAAAGTTATGTTAAAACCAAGCACACCATTGTTTTTCTTGTGAAATTCCCAATAAGTTTGATGTGTCACATGACCCTCTTCCTATTGAAAAAAACAAAAGTTGGATTCAAAATGGCCAACTTCAAAATGGCCACCATGGTCACCACCCATCTTGAAAAGTTTCCCCCCTCACATATACTAATGTGCCACAAACAGGAAGTTAATATCACCAGCCATTCCCATTTTATTAAGGTTCATCCATATAAATGGCCCACCCTGTATATCTATTTTTTTTGCCACTTTGTTTTGGAAATTGAATAAAGTACATTTTTTTTTGTTGTTTTGTTATTTCTCACACACAGCATGGGTGTACTTAAAATTACACTCCGAGACATTTTTTTGCTGCCTGCCTAGCCATAGAGAGACCCAGTCCTTCAACGGGCTTTCAATCTGCATCTGATTTCTTGACTACCTATCACATTTTCAGAGGCTCTGAAGTACCAGAACAGTAGAAACAGCCAGAAAATGATCCAGACACCCAGTGGTATTTGCTAAAAGGCAGGGTAAGTCTTTTGAAGATTTAATCTTTTTCCATAGATTTAAACATGCAAGCACAGTAAAACAAAGGCATTTAAAATGGATATAGCCTGTCAGAATAAATATTTCACTACAACAGCTGGTAGTGGGGCGGTAAAAAGAATATTTTTCACTGTTACCCTTATACCTTCCCTCTAATGATGCACCCAATAATTACATTTGCCTTACCCACTGCCTGCCCATGCTATTTGCTGATTTTGAAATTATCTGAAGAACTCCAAATATTTCCATCTTTAGTTCTGGTTAACACTGTATCCCCAAAATTATTTTTATGAGAGGATTCTTTTTCCCTACATGTCCTTGTAGGGCAGGAGAAAAAGTTCACCTAGAGCTACACACCCAGGAAAGAAAGCCCTGAAAATTTAAGTGTTAAAGACTACACAATGTTATGGACTACTTCTCTGGCCCCATGTGATAACGCTGGGCCAATCACAAGGCACCTAGAACTGTTACACGGAAGAAGAAGAATTGATAACATGTTCACCCATACACAAAAGTGATTTCTCACAGATCCCTGAAACTTAAGGTCATTCTTTCAACTTTCCATCTATTAAATCTTCTGCCCTAAAGAAACTTTTAACTATTATCGGAGCCTCCGACAACTTTATGATAACGCTGACTAGGTCTCTCAGTCCCACATGTGTCTACTCTATCTACTCCATGAACTATAACTGCTTCCCCACACATGTGTACGGTTTTGTTTCAACCCTCCTCCCTTCTCCCCTCAATCCCCTACCCCTGATTGTGATCCTTGGTAAGACAGGTGTTCCATCCAACTCTCCATCTTCACCAAGTCTTTTTTTGCTTCTACTTGTGATTCATAACTTAGTGTTTCTGCACTCACGCCCTCCCCCGTGTGGATGGGATTGGGGCAGAACACCACGCAAAGTTTCTCATTTTATCTGTTAGGAAGGAAGGTTGGGTCTTTCCCTGAATATGTTCCTGCCACATCCACCGTCTACCTGACCTTTCTGTACCCCTCTACCAATATCTATGACCTCTTCAAATGTTTTTGCACCTATACATACTGTAATATATTTGAAAATGTCCAGTTTGCAGTGACATCTGTTTGGTCATTGTCTCAATTGTATTTGTCTCTTGTATTTTCAATAAATTCTACTTAGAAAAAAAAAAAAATCTTCTGCCCTTGTTGTTTTAACTTTGGATAGTAAAACATTTTTTTTTGCCAGTAAATACCTTATGGAGCCGACTTCCTGTTTCTTGTCTGGTCATTAGCCTAGGCTTATGACATCATGCACAGCTCTCTCTTTCACGCTTGTGAGAGTTTTCCAAGTAAGAGTAGGGGGTGATGAGCCATAAGAGGGCCAATGAGAGCTGCAGAGCTGGAGGTGCACCTCTGTGTGTCTGTGTAAATTCTGGAAGGAAACAGGCAGCAGCTTCAGCTGCCCACAGTTAAAATGGATGCAGCTAGACTCAATGGAGGGAGATTTCTGCAGCATATTTGACAAGTACAGAATCACAGTATATATAAAATAATATGCAAAGTGGTTGGAGGGAAGCTTCAGAATGGCAAATATGTTTTTATTACAAATTATGTAAGCAGACTGCAGTTCCTCTTTAAGGGAGCAGCATGGGAGCGATGATGATTACATTTTGCCGGGTAGGAGGGTAGTTGTCAGCTGTCAGTAACTAGAACACTGGCTGGTGGCATTGCAATCCTTATACTTGAATGGTGTAGTTCCAGTGTCCACAAGCCAGTGTCTCCCAGCAGTCAGCACGTCCGTCCCAGCAATTAGTCACCACTTAATGCTAACTGTTGGGAGGGTATTTAGCCCCAACTTAGAAGTCAAAGAGAGACTTGGTATTTTCCCTGTGTGCTTATATACTCTGAATATGTTACTCCTTGAACCTGCTACCTGCTCTGGTCCCTGTTCCTCATATATCTAGCTCTCTGTTACTTTGTTCTCCTGCCTTACTTTTCTCTATCTTATTTCCCATCTCTGTACATAGGTAATTAGTTAGTTTGCCCTTTACATGTTCACTGGGTTGTGTATAGGTTGTTGTATTTATGTTTTATGTCACATGTGTTCTTGTGTTTATAATGCACTGATTTTTTTCACTTAGATTTAAGTCTGGTTTCCTGATGACACATCATGTTTGCCCATTCCCCCAACTGCGAACAAGCTGGGGAACAACTCATATTCAACATGAACCTGAAGCTAATCCCTGCTGGTCACAGTACCACTGCTGGATACCAGCACTTGTTATCCTGACATAATACTGAGGCCAAATAACCAGGCTGGCTACACAGGGGATCTGTGAGTTGTTTGCTGGCATTCACTTTTTGAATTGCTGTGGGAACCCTGTATCAAGATGCATCTAAATGATGTCTTATATTATATGTTGCTAACAAAGAAGAAAAGGGAATATAACCGTCAGATATTTCAGGACCAAAATAGAGAGTTGTTACTGGAATACATTTGTTTGGCTCATTGCTTTGTTGGTCAGGGATGTATTACATGTGATGAAATTCAGCCACGGATTTAGATCTGGTCTGAGCTGCCTTTGTCTGGTAATTCTAGAGGTAACATGAGTGGTGATGATTTTTTTGCCTCCCTTTATGGTGTCTCAGGTAGTATCATTGGTGTGATTTTTGGAAGATCCTTTTTCTATGAACGCAATTCTGTATATTCATGAGAGACCCTGCTGGACTGTATTAACACTGTACATTCTCTTGTTAGACAGGGGAATTGTAAGTTGAATTTTGTTTGAACTCTACTCCAAACCTGGTCAGACATGTCAGTCACAGCTAATTTACACCTATCCATTTCTCCTCTGGATACCACCCTTCTCAAATGTCTTAATCTCCATCACCCATAGCAACCACATCTTACAAAGTTTGGCTTCTGACATCCTGTACCTCCATTCAGCTTTCAAGATCCTGTACCTTGATGCTTCTCATGTCCTTCAGCCTGACTACATGTATTCTCTGCCTCCTGCCCATCCTAGCTCTGGTGTAAATGTTGAGGTGCTGCCAGCTGGAAACATCAATGTGTAGAGCAGGAATGTTAAACTGCCGGCCCTCCAGCTGTTGTGGAACTACAAGTCCCGTCACGCCTCTGCCTGTGGGAGTCATGCTTGTAACTGTCAGCCTTGCAATGCCTCATGGGAATTGTAGTTCTGCAACAGCTGGAGGGCCGCCAGATTGACACCTGTGGTGTAGAGCAAGTCCTAGTGACAATGTCTTGAAGCATAATTTACCTGGATATGGAATATCCTTGTATATTGTCAGGGTTCCTGTGTTGTTGAAAGACCCCAGTGCTGAATCTCCTAATGAATGATGGTACTCCAGCACTGGGATATCTGCTGCCTTGATGGACTTGGGGAATCGGATTTTATGTATTATAGTGAATCCAGTCAGCTGGACACTTAGACGACCACAAAATCCCAGTGGTGGGGCATCTTGCCTGTTACTGGGTCTCAGCTATAGGGAGCCTTCTTGATGGATATGTTTGGAACCAACCTTACCCCATAAATTGCCTGTACTGAAGAATAAAGGACTGCTGGCTTTCATTATGCTAGTAGCTTTATAAGGGCTGTCTTTCTACAACTATCACTGTAGAGGAGTGTCAAGTACTTTTTTGGAAAAAGCTTGTTAGAGCATGGTGAAGCGACTCCTCAAAGGGGAGGGGGGGGGGGACTGTACAGAACAAGGTCAATGAACATCTTTGCCAGATCAGTAAGTACCATCTGAAAGTTTCATGGTAGATTGATCACATCACAATAGACAAAGTGCAACATTTTAAAGTCATGCAGGATCCTTTTATCAGGAATGTGATATGCCTGACAAAGAGGTCCAGCGCAACTCTGAAATGGTGTACTTAGCCCATTGTGATGTCATTATTCTACAAACGTTCGAACAGTAGTTGTTTATCTGTGGTGTGCGGGCAAAGATGTACATTGACCCGTGATGCCTCCAGTCTCCATATGTCTGCTGCTGCAGCACCCGCTACTTATGAGCCTAAGTAATGTATGCAGTTAAAATATTGACATTGTTCTGTAAGGAACTAGAACACCTGCTGGTGGCACTGCGGCTCCCAAACTTGAATTGTGTAGTTCCATGGTCCGCCAGTGAATGTCTCCCAGCAGGTGCCAGAAATAAATTACCTCCCGGACTGGAGCACAGCATGGAAAACGGTTACAAAATGTTTGATACAAATACTCTTTAAGCTGTGTATAAGGGCCTGGTGACAGATGCTTTCGCAACTGTGGACAAAGGGGGGATGTCCTCCATACCTGGTGGTCCTGTCCCAGATTGGTGGGGTTTTGGTCCCTGGTCTTCAGCCTGCTCCAGATCCTATTCCATCTAACGGTCTGCAGAGACGCTAAGTTGGCATTGCACAATACCTGGCTTATATGTGCCCCAGCAGAAGCTGGCCTCTTTTATTTTTTTATCTCTGCCAAACGCACAATAGCACAAGCCTGGAAGACCCCAAGCGTTGCCTTCCATGGGGTGAAGTCGCATTTGACCACTCTAATGCTCCATGAGCAGATGTCCAGTATTGTGAATGATTCCCATTCCAAATTTCTTAAGATTTGGCAACCATGGATCTCATATGAATTTCCCTTTTTTTCAGCTGGCTTGTTCGGGTCTTATCTGACTGTCACCGGTGAAACTTCCAAGTCTTCCAAGTTTTCTTCCTTTCTTTTTTTACTTTTTCTCTGGATCTTATTTCTCCTCCTTTTCTCTCTATCTGGCACCTCCTCCTTTTTGTTGATACAAATGCTGTGCTCTGGGGTTGATGGCAGAAGTTGTGCCACCCCAGGGACGACTGTGAATAGGCCCTGAACAATGGCCTTTTTTTTTCTTCAGCACTCACTATTCTTTGACACAATCTTCATAGTACAGAATTGTTTTTTGACGGTTGCTATGTTTGTCATTTTTTTATTAAATCTTCTGTACTATTTGATCAATCTTTAGCCCCTGCGTGGGTGATTTATGTGCTTGCACTGGATCTTTTAAACTGAATGATACAACCAATAAATATATTGAAACAGAAATTAGATACCTCCTGATGCTGGCTGCTGAGAGGGTTACTAGCCATAAACTTCTGGGTCACACCGTACTTCAGTATTTCACCTGTAAGTATAGGCTTAATCTGTCACTCCCTTATCCTGCTACATGTTCTGACCCCTGTTTCTGACCTATCATGCTCTCTGTTACCTCATACTCTCTCCTGACTCTTCTCTACCTGATTTGATTTCTCTTCTGTACATATGTATGTAGGTAGTTTGTTAGTTTCCACTTTTCAAGTGGTTCAGTGCTGTATTTTTGTGTTTATAATAAATTATATACTTTCGCTTAAGTATGGGTAGTTTCCACATATGTGGTCACAATAGCACTGCAGAATACAAGTATGTGGTATTCTAACAGTAGTTAAGTGACCCTTTTTATTTACCCTACTTGGGCAAAGTAGGGATTCACCTTAAAGCCTGCCCATTGAGGTCTACAAATATAGTCTACTAGTACTGATGCAAGTTGAATGATGCATAAAAATAAACTTATTAATCTTTTTTTGTCTCAGGGTGTTAGTAAACTGTAATAGAAATATAATTTACGCAGCCTGTATTTTTTTCTGACTTTGCTTTTCTCTACATGAGATAAAGTAACACTGTTTGGCCAAGTACTGCCCCAGCCTGTAACTGGATAGTGAAGGATCAACATCACACTGATGAGGTCAGCCCTGTGCTCATACCTCCAATCAGCCAGCTCTCTGTGCACTGTGGATTTTACTAAATCCTGACTGGATTACAGAGCTGCATCTTCCACTCCTACTCTGATTCCTTCTATCCAGGGAGCTCCAGGAGACTAAGACAAACTAAAGAAATAAATAAAATATTTTTATGGATCTTTCTTTAAATTAAAGGGGAATTTTATATTTATGTACACATCTTCTTTCAAACCGTTCCCTTTGCATTTTTAAAATCACTTTAAATGTTATTTTAAAATATACTAGCTTAGTGTGATGATAGAGCTGTTGAAGACCTGCAGTATGATCTCTGACATTCTCTGACTCTGGACACCATAAAGTGACACCTGAGGTAAGTCGCTATTTGCCCACCTTTGTACAGTACTAGGTGAACTTGCAGACCAACCACTGGAGAACAAATTATGTAAACAGAATCTGTCCAAATCTTTCCTCACTAAGGCTTTTTGCAATAATGTTACTGGCTCCAGTCCCAACAAGTTTAACCTGAAATACATTGGCAGATACCATACATTGCATTAGATGAAAGAAGGAAAATTTCTCTGGAGTAGCATTAGCATTGAAATGTGAATCACGTCTATATCAGTTCCATATCTGAATTATCCAAATACATTTCACATCATTTTATTTTGTTTCTGAATGTTGCTAAACTTTTTCTTTTTTTTTTTGAGAGCTGACCTTAAAAGTTGGCCAACTTCCCAACTGAGTCATTTTGAATCAGCAACAATAACCATCTGTCTGACATTCTGAGAACTTCCAATGCGAAATTTAAATTTCAGTTGTTCACTAGTTTCCCCTGTTCCAACCCTTAAGCGCAGAACATATGTAATATTTTGGAAGTAACAAGCCCTTTTAGTGTGATGCACACAGTAGTCCTTTACTGCTGACATCAGTGCCTACAGCTGGCCCACATTACAAGATAAGCTGATACAACTTCATCTGACTGCCCTGTTCAGATAGTGACATTCATGAAAGTGGATCAGAACTAGGTCATGCATAGAATTCTATCTTTAATTACAGGATAAGTCCTGCTCCAACTCTGTTATCCATAACACCGCATACAGATTTAAGGCAAACCACAAACATGTTATATAAAAGATTTGTGTTTTTTCAATGTTGTATTTTGTTTTTTCTTGTTGTATTGGTACATGGCCTCCATGACTGTGCCTTTTGACAACAGTTTGCCTATTAGCCCAAATCACCAGAATATACTGTACTAACAGAATTCACTTTATAGACTAAAATAGGGATATTTAGACAAGATGACGATGATTGGGAGGATAAAGAGACACTGTGATGATGCTTGTAGCCAGTGGTCAGATTTAATCTTTTCACTGCCACCGATCAAAGCTTACATTGGTGGCATCCGCAATGGCAGCACTGGCCTGTACTCTATACTGACTCCTGGCTGCTATGGTCTGATTACCTTTCTACAGCCAGCTGTTAACTTTCACGTTCACACACAGCAACAACACTGCCTGCATCGTTCCCTCCTCCCCCATGATCCTTGGCTCTTTAGCTTTTCTTGGGAGCCCGGGACCACCATGGCAGTTGCTGGTTGGAAGATCAGATGATCATTAGTGGACATTCATTCGCTGATCATTCCTGCAGTGAAAAAATCGGAGTTTCTAGTCACTTCCAGTTTCAGCGCTGTCATTCCCTGGTCCTGAGTCTGATCTATATTTGATTAGCTTCAATGGAGTTTGCACTCCATTGGGGCACATCACCTATACATGGTTTTGGGTGCCATAGTTTGTTGCTGTTTTATGGACCAATGCAAATTCAAGGCTTGACATGTTTGGTATCTATTTACTCACCACAACCTCATCTGTTATATTTTACCAAAGAGTGTTTTTACTGAAAATATAGATTTCATAAACAGTAGTGCAATTATCAATTAACATAACAAATTGCAACTGCAACCATTTTATGTTGTATTGTCCAGTGTCTGCTTTCAGAAAATATATGTTTTTGGGGTTATCCTCAGGCCTAAAATGTTCATCTTAAAGGATAAGTTCAGAGGTGTGTGAATGCAAAAAGGGGGTTTGAAACAGAACCTTTATCTTTATCAGTACAGGCGGTCCCCTAGTTATAAACATCCGACTTACAAACTACTCCTACTTACAAACGGTGGGAGACAACTGGAAGTGAGAGGAAATCTCCCCCTAGAAAGGGAATTCACTCCTGTAAGAGTTATTATGGCAAAAAGGTGTCCCCACTGAAGCTTTATCACCAACCCTTGTTTCCACGACAACCCAAGATTTTCAGAAGCCAATTATCATAGGGATAGAAAGGGAGATGAAATCTTCTGAACAGGGACACAGACAACAAAAAAAATTACAGGGGTGTTAACCCTTCCCTATGCTATCCAAAAAGCTTAAAAATAGTTTTTTTGGCTGGAGCTACACTTAGAAAATGTACCTGCCCCGACTCACAAACAAATTTCAACTTAAGAACCAACCTCAAGACCCTATCTTGTTTGTAACCCAGGGACCGCCTGTATAGCGCCACTTGTAATGAGGTTCGGATTTACCCCTGCCTTGGACTCACGTCAAGTACCCATGATTCACAGTTTGCAGATTGTGAACTTTTGGCCACAAAGTTCAAAATTTTGTAACAGAAAAAGGACATGGCCATAGACTTTGCCTCTGATCAGCTTGGTCGCAAGAGCCAGTAATTTCTACAAAGGGGTGAGCTTACAGCTGCCTTTTATGAGTATGTGTTGGAGCCATTAGAGGGAACTGGCAATTCTGTCTAGTGAAAGATACAATTTTTTTTTTTTTTTACATTGGTACATGTAGTGTCTGGCTTACCATGCCTTTTTTACCAATAGTGTGCTTCTAAATAGAAGAGTAAACGAAAAGCAATAGTACAGGAATTTTTCATACTGATAGGATTTATTGTATGTCAAAAGCTTCCCTGTCATTCATTAGATCTACTGTGTCCTCTGTCCACACATTTTCCCAGTTCAGTTTAGGATTGTATTTTGTGGTCAGGACACACAGCACTACACTGTCTGTAATGTGTATGAGCTAAATTGCTCATCCTCATGTCATTTCTTGACATCTGTTCTTTAGTTGTTTAAGCTATTCCAATAACTTTTTTCCTAATTATAACCAGATTAAAATATTAATTGAAATTAATGACTAAGCTTGTTCCCTCAATTCTCCATCTAATAGTGCTGAGTGGCCAGTTTCCATTGTGACATCACAATGTGCTGAATAGATCAAAGGCTACACCCTGCACTCCACCAAGATGATAATGTTCTTAGATGATATTATACAAACTGCCAATGGAGGTGTTAAAAATATTTGAACATGGAAAGTACTAGATCCAGTTTGAGAGTAAATTTTAACCAGTAGAAGAATGTCCACACTAGGCATGCAGAAATCAACATCTCAGGGGGATATACACTATATTACAAAAAGTATTAGAACGCCTGCCTTTACACACACATGAACTTTAATGGCATCCCAGTCTTCGTCTGTAGGGTTCAATACTGAGTTGGTCCACCCTTTGCAGGCATAACAGCTTCAACTCTTCTGGGAAGGCTGTCCACAAGGTTTAGGAGTGTCTATGGGAATGTTTGACCATTCTTCCAGAAGTGCATTTGTGAGGTCAGGCACCGATGTTGGACGAGAAGGCCTGGCTCGCAGTCTCCGCTCTAATTCATCCCAAAGGTGTTCTAGTGGGTTGAGGTCAGGACTCTGTGCTGGCCAATCAAGTTCTTCCACCCAAAACTCGCTCATCCATGTCTTTATGGACCTTGCTTTGTTCACTGGTCCAAATCAGTTGGTGGAGGGGGGATTATGGTGTGGAGTTGTTTTTCAGGGGTTGGGCTTGGCCCCTTAGTTCCAATAAAGGGAACTCTTAAGGTGTCAGCATACCAAGACATTTTGAACAATTGCATGCTCCCAACTTTGGGGAATAGTTTGGGAATTGCCCCTTCCTGTTCCAACATGACTATGCACCAGTGCACAAACAAGGTCCAGATTTACTCCAAGTTAACCTTTTGTTTCATTAGACCTTTAATGACTGAACGAATCATGTCAAAGGCATTAGTTATTTTCACTATAATTTCTTTTGTATTCGTTGAAATTCGTTATTTTTTTCTTCGGACATTCAGATGCATCCGAATTACTGAAAGATGCAAAATTCGTTAGAATTTCTATTTGTTACGAAATGAATTGTACATGTCTATAAATTATTACATTCGTGTGCAAGAGGCCCAGTTGCAGGGGGTGATTGGCCTTGCATCTGTCCCCCATCTTTCTGCTGGCAACTGGTGGTAGATGGGCCCACTGGGTCCCTATCACAGCTTTCATCTCTCCACAGATCTCTGTATATGCAGTACAGGGATGATGAAATGTCTACCTTCATTTGGTAATCTAAAGTTCAGTTTTAAAAACAAAATGTAAAAATACACATGGCTTTCTTTATAAATGTATTTAGCACTCTGTTTGCTTTGCTTTCAAAGCAAACAAACCACATTTAAATGAATAAATAGGGGCAAGCCAGGAACTGGAAAGTCTGGTCAAATGACCTGCCATTGATTAGCCTCCCCACCAATCTTGGAGTGTTCTCTTCAGCATTATGGAAAGTACAACCAGCATTTTATGAATAGAATTTAAGTTGCAGGGGCATTGAAAATGGTTACATGTCATGTTTATGCCTTGAAACTGCTCACATCTACTGTAACTCAGGTGGCCTCTAGCTAAGCCAAATGTTTGACTGGTATGCAATAATGAAACAGTCAAACAATGACATAGAATGACACCCCTTGAGCAAAATGATTATTTGTGGATTGGCGTATACTGGTTTATAAATGTTCTGAACATATTTCTAGACAGTAGGGGGGGCAGCAAAATTGATGAGTTCAATAAATAAAATAGTCCATGTTATATTTTATCCTGAACTTATACAGTTAGGTCCATAAATATTGGGACATCTACACAAATCTAATCTTTTTGGCTCTATACACCACCACAATGGATTTGAAATGAAACAAACACGATGTGCTTTAACTGCAGACTTTCAGCTTTAATTTGAGGGTATTTACATCCAAATCAGGTGAACGGTGTAGGAATTACAACAGTTTGTATATGTGCCTCCCACTTTTTAAGGGACCAAAAGTACTGGGACAATTGGCTGCTCAGCTGTACCATGGCCAGGTGTGTGTTATTCCCTCATTATCCCATTTACAAGGAGCAGATAAAAGGTTCTGAGTTAATTTCAAGTGTGCTATTTGCATTTGGAATCTGTTGCTGTCAACTCTCAATATGAGATCCAAAGAGCTGTCACTATCAGTGAAGCAAGCCATCATTAGGTTGAAAAAACAAAACAAACCCATTAGAGAGATAGCAAAAACATTGGGTGTGGCCAAATCAACTGTTTGGAACATCCTTAAAAAGAAAGAACGCACTGGGGAGTTCAGCAACACCAAAAGACCTGGAAGACCATGGTAAAACAACTGTGGTGGATGACCAAAGAATTCTTACCCTGGTGAAGAAAGCACCCTTCACAACAGTTGGCCAGATCAAGAACACTCTCCAGGAGGTAGGTGTATGTGTGTCAAAGTCAACTATCAAGAGAAGACTTCACCAGAGTGAATACAGAGGGTTCACCACAAGATGTAAACCATTGGTGAGCCTCAAAAACAGGAAGGCCAGATTAGATTTTGCCAAACAACATCTAAAAAAGCCTTCACAGTTCTGGAACAACATCCTATGGACAGATGAGACTAAGATCAACTTGTACCAGAGTGATGGGAAGAGAAGAGTATGGAGATGGAAAGGAACTGCTCATGATCCAAAGCATACTACCTCATCAGTGAAGCATGGTGGTGGTAGTGTCATGGCATGGCCATGTATGGCTGCCAATTGAACTGGTTCTCTTGTATTTATTGATGATGTGACTGCTGACAAAAGCAGCAGGATGAATTCTGAATTGTTTCAGGCAATATTATCTGCTCATATTCAGCCAAATGCTTCAGAACTCATTGGACTGCGATTCACAGTGCAGATTGGCAATGACCGAAGCATACTGCGAAAGCAACCAAAGAGTTTTTTAAGGGAAAGAAGTGGAATGTTATGCAATGGCCAAGTCAATCACCTGACCTGAATCTGATTGAGCATGCATTTCACTTGCTGAAGACAAAACTGAAGGGAAAATGCCCCAAGAACAAGCAGGAACTGAAGACAGTTGCAGTAGAGGCCTGGCAGAGCTAACTGAACCGGTAACGTATTGTAAGGTGAAGAAAGGGAATTTTTTGAGAAACCAACGAAAGCGTCATACGAAGCCCAGTAACAGGTAGACGTGACACTTCGCGGCAGGTTACTCAAGACTTCGTAAACCGACTTATACTCGTCTATTATAACGGGCTTTGTGAAGTCTTAAGTAGGACGACGAAAACAGTCGTCAGTGTAGTAGTTATTTATGTTCTCTTGGTCAAGGTAACCGTCGGTATGTATGGGTGCGGTACTGTGAAGGTGGTGGTACGAAGTGACTACTCCACCATAC
>BLSH010537909.1:1133873-1161511 GCA_018402905.1 Glandirana rugosa | reverse complement strand
CGAGACGGTCCGGAGATGACGTTGACAGAAGTCAAGGACGAACAAGAACCCCGTAAAAGGGAAGTCAAAACAGAAGTCGTTCACTTTACGTACGAGTTAGTCTAAGTCCAGTCCACTAACTGAACCGGTAACGAACAAGCAGGAACTGAAGACAGTTGCAGTAGAGGCCTGGCAGAGCATCACCAGGCATGAAACCCAGCGTCTGGTGATGTCTATGCGTTCCAGACTTCAGGCTGTAATTGATTGCAAAGGATTTGCAACCAAGCATTAAAAAGTGAAAGTTTGATTTATGATTCTTAATCTGTCCCATTACTTTTGGTTCCATAACCACTTCAGCCCCGGAAGGATTTCCCCCTTTAGGACCAGAGCCCTTTTTGCGATTCGGCACTGCGTCACTTTAACAGAAAATTGCGCGGTCGTGCGACGTTGTACCCAAACGAAATTTGCATCCTTTTTTTTTACCACAAATAGAGCTTTCTTTTGGTGGTATTTGATCACCGCTGCGTCATTTCTGATCGCCGCTATAAACAAAAGAAGAGCGACAATTTTGCAAAAAAAAAAACAAATTTCTTACTTTTTGCTAAAATACAAATCCAAAAAAAAAATATAAAAAAACATTTTTTTTCATCGGTTTTGGCCGATTTATATTCTTCCTCATATTTGTGATAAAAAAAATCGCAATCGGCGTTTATTGATTGGTTTCATTTCTGGGGTTTTTATTTTTTTTTATTTTTTACTACTAATGGCGGCGATCTGTGGTTTTTACCGGTACTGCGATATTTCAGCGGACATGTCGGACATTTTGACACTTTTTTGGGACCATTGGTATTTATACAGCGATCAGTGCTATAAAAATGCAATGATTACTGTGTAAATACCATTGGCAGTGAAGGGGTTAACCTGCAGGGGGCGCTCTAAGGGTTAACTGTGTTCCCTGGGCATGTTCTTACTGTGTGGGGACTGCCCTAGCTGGGGAAGGGAAGTGATCACAGCCTCCATGTAGTGGAAGGCTGTGATCACAGCCCTTCCCCCCTCACAGAACCTAGGTCCGTGTTTACTTACACGGACCTCCGTTCTTTCACTCCGGGGGGGGCATCGCGGGTGGCCGGCCGAGATCGAATCCACCGCACCCGCTCCCTGGCCCTCCCCAGACACAGTGAGCGTGTGGGCGCGCCTCCGGCGGCGCGTGTGTGCTCACTGTGCGCGATCTGGCAGCCGCCGTCAAATGACGGCGTTTTGCCTTACAGAGCCACTCTGTCGCCGTCAAATGCCGATCAGCGGTCGGCAAGCGGTTAAAAATGTTTGAGGCACATATACAAACTGTTGTAATTCCTACACCGTTCACCTGATTTGGATGTAAATACCCTCAAATTAAATCTGAAAGTCTGCAGTTAAAGCACATCTTGTTTGTTTCATTTCAAATCCATTGTGGTGGTATATAGAGCCAAAAAGATTAGAATTGTGTCGATGTCCCAATATTTATGGACCTGACTGTATATTAATATAGCTTATATTGTAAGTTAAAAGATTTGTTTATGTAATTATACATGTTTTACAAGCTTGTACTCTCCTATATTTGTTATTTTTTCAGTAAAGAGCTTTGAAGATTTGCCACTAGAGGGATAATAGGCTAGCCACTACTATGCTTGTGTCTTATTGCTTAATGACTTTTGATTAGGGATGGGCCGAACACCTCCTGGTTTGGTTCGCACCAGAACACCACAAACAGGCAAAACGTTCTGGCGAACATGCAAACCCTATTAAAGTCTATGGGACACGAACATGAAAAATCAAGTGCTCATTTTAAAGGCTTATATGCAAGTTATTGCCATAAAATGTGTATGGGGGTCTTAGTACTGCCCTAGGGGACATGCATCAATGCAAAAAAAAGTTTTTAAAACAATATTTTTTTCAGGAGCAGTGATTTTAATAATGCTTAAAGTGAAACAATAAAAATGAAATATTCCTTTAAATATTGTGCCTGGGGGGTCCCCTTAGTCTGCCTGTAAAGTGGCACATCTGTGCGATGTGTAGAACAGTGCCGCATCAAAATGACATTTCTAAAGGAAAAATGTAATTTGAACTTGCTTGCGGCTGTAATGTATTGCCGGCTCCCGGCAATATAAATGAAAAATCTATAAAAAAAAACGGCATAGGGTACCCCCCAGTCCATACCAGGCCCTTTGGGTCTGGTTTGAATTTTAAGGGGAACTCCATGGCAAATTAAAAAAAAAAAAAATTGGCTTGGGGTCCCCCCAAAATCCATACCAGACCCTTATCCGAGCATGCAGCCTGGAGGTTCAGGACGCGGGGGATTAATGAGCAAGCGCCCCCTCCTGAACCTTACCAGGCCACATGCCCTCAACATGAGGGGGTGGGTGCTTTGGGGCAGGAAGGCTCTGTGCCCCCCACCCCAAAGCATCTTGTCCCCATGTTGGATACAAGGGCCTCTTTCCAACAACCCTGGGCTGTGGTTGTCGGGGTCTGCGGGCGGGAGGCTTATCAGAAGCAAATCCCGCCTCCCCCCCACCTATTCATCAAAAAAGTGTAAAAAAAAGTAAAAACCACAGGAGACCGTTTTGGACAATTCCTTAAATAAAATAATTTTAAAAAAAAGTGTCCCGTGATGTACATCCATTGTCAATCACGGCGCCGACAGACGAAAAAAATAAAAGAAAATGAAAAACGCATCTGCCTCATTCAGAGGCGACTCGCCAAATGGGCTGTCTTCAGTTTGACAGCTCTTATATAGTCAAGGGCAGGACCCCCTGCCCCCTCTGACATCACATGACATCATAAGGGGGTGGGGTCACCTGGTTACATCATTGGGTGGCCCCGCCCTTGCCTATATAAGAGCTGTCAAATCAAAGACAGCCCATTTGGCGGGTAGCCTCTGAGAGAGACGGATGTGCTTTTTATATTTTCTTAGTTTACGGGTCCATCAGACGGTGTGATTGACGGTGGATGTACTTCGCGGACAACTTTTCTTTTTTAATAAAGGAATTGTCAAAAACTGTCTATTGTGGTTTTTACTTTGTGACACTTTTTTGGTGAATGGGTAGGGGTACAATGTACCCGATACCCATTCACATGGGGTAAGGGCTGGGATCCGGGAGCCTCTTTGTTGAAGGGGGCTTCCAGATTCCAATAAGCCCCCCACCGGCAGACCCCGACAATCATCGGCCAGAGTTGATGGGAAGATGCCCTTGTCTCCATCAACATGTTGAGGGCATGTGGCCTAGTATGGTTCAGGAGGAGGGTCGCTCGTCTGTCCCCCCTATCCTGACCTGCCAGGTTGCACGCTTAGATAAGGGTCTGGTATGGATTTTGGGGGGGGGGGACTCCACGTAAACTTTTTTTTAAAATTTGGCTTGAAGTTCCCCTTAAAATCTATGCCAGACCAGGGCCTGGTATGGATTTTAGGGGGGACCCCATGTCGTTTTTTTCTTAATTCTGTCATAGGGTTCCCCTTAACCACTTTAATACACTGTGTTTTATATACTACACTGACTGTACTATATATTATCCACTGTATTATATATACTCTAATGACTGCACTATATACTCTGAACTGCATTATATATACTATACGGACTGTACTATATACTCTGAACTGCAATATATATACTACGCGGACTGCACTATATACACTGAACTGCAATATATATACTATACGGACTGCACTATATACTCTGAACTGCATTATATACTATACGGACTGCACTATATACTCTGAACTGCATTATATATACTACGAGGACTGCACTATATAAAATTGTAATTACATGCCCCAGCCAAACAGGTGCAGAAAAATTGGGCATTGAGAGTGGGTGGTGTCTTAACACTGTAACCCCTCACTGTTACACTTCTTGGCCGCAAGAACGGGCCCTGCTGTTAAAAATTATTTTAAAAATTGAAATTACATGCCCCAGTCAAAAAAGTGCAGAAAAATTGGGCCTTGGGTGTTGGTGGTGCCCTAAACCAAAAATATTGTTTTAGGCTAGTGTCAGGGAAATAGACAAAGGACGGCACCTAATGCCCATTTCCAACATGGCCTCTGCAGGCGCATGCCGACGCGCACGAACGAACGTTCGTGCGCGAACGAAAGTTGATGCACACTGATGCGCAGATACAAACACTTTGGCGCCCTCTGGGCTATTTAAACCTGCCACTGACGGGAATACTTTGCTGGATTACCTCTCAGCTCCCCTGTGATTCCTGTGTTCCTGATATCCTGATTGATCTCCTGTTATCTGACCCGGCTTGTCCTAACCTTGAACCTGCTCTCCTGTTCTGACCCCCGGCTTGCTTCAGCAACTACCCTCCTGGCTTGATCCTTTGCTGACCCAGCTTGCCTTGCGACCTTGCTCAGCCTTGCTCCTGTGTACTGCACCGGCTACACCTTCTGGTGTATGGACTGTCTCACCGTGTATGACCTTGGCCTGGCTTCTGATCCTGTCTCCAGCTTACTCCTCACGGAGTTGCAAGCACGCAAGTACCTACCAGCGGTTCCTGCAGCTTCCTACCTCCAAGTCTTCTGGAATATCCTACTGGCAACCCGTGCTTCTTTGGACACTGCCCCCCTGTCTCATCTCCAGGGTAGCTGTGCACTTAGTCACAAGGGAAGGCCTCTAACATCTCAGCCTCACACCCGTTATGTGACAGTATAATCCAGCCAGAATGTCTGAGGCCGATAGAGGTGCTTCCCCACTGGAGGCTCTGTGTCAACAGGTCGCTTCCCTCACCCAAGCCGTACAGAGACTACAAGAAGGCTACTTCCAGCTGGAAGGTCGTTTACAGCATCTAGCAGTGTCTCCAGCCCAAACGGACCAAGCCGTCCTATCTACCAGCTCTGTTACTCCGGAACGCTCTACCACCCACACCATGGTCATTCCTCCTCCTGAGCCCAGAGTCCCCACTCCTGAACGCTTCTCAGGAGATCGGAAGAAGTTTAGAGCCTTCCAGAATGGCTGCATGCTTTACCTAACCCTACAGCCACAGACTTTCTCTCTTGAAACAGTTAAAGTGGGGTTTGTCATCTCTTTACTCTCAGAAGAACCCCAAGCTTGGGCTCACAGTCTTTTGGAACAAAAAGTTCCAGTCATCAACTCCTTAGACTTGTTCTTTGAGGCTATGGCATGTTTGTACGATGACCCCCAGCGGGCAGCCACCGCAGAAGCTACCCTGCATAACCTTCAACAAGGAAAGCGGCCTGTGGAAGACTATACTGTTGACTTCCATAAACTTTCTGCAGACACAAAATGGAATGAGGCTGCCCTGCGATATCAATATTGCCAAGGACTTTCTGAATCCCTCAATGAGCAACTAGCCAGAGTAGCACCCCCAGCCAACTTGGAGGGCTTGATACAACTGGCTACCCAGCTTGACAGGCGTATGAGGGAGCGCTGCTTTGAAAGATCCCAAACCTTTCGGCCTACCTGGATGTTACCCAGGGTTTCTTTACCTCCAGCGCCCCCAGCTGTCTTAACACCCGAAGTAGAGCTGATGCAGATTGAACTGGTCCGTTCAGCTTTACCTCCTAAAGAGAAGGTCCGCCGTCGACAGGCAAACCTCTGTCTGTGCTGCGGGGCCTCTGGGCATTTCCTCCATACCTGCCCTATCAGACCTAGCAAGTCTCTTCCACATTATCCTGTTCATCTTCTGTTGGCAGAATCTTCCCCATCTCACTTTATTCTCCATGTCTCTCTGCAGGTGGCGGGAGAGGAGGTCAAGCTGCCAGCCATAATTGACTCAGGTGCCTGCAGCTGCTTTTTGGACTTGACTTTGGCCAAAAATTTTGGCATTCCACTACGTCCCAAGAAGCAGCAACTTGCCATCCGCTTGGCCGATGGCTCCCTGCCCAGTTCTGGGCCTGTTAATCAAGAGACTGTACCCCTTATTACCAAGACCCAATCGGGTCACCAGGAGTACCTCTGCTTTGACGTCTTGCATTCCCCTTTGTTTCCCATCATCTTGGGCACTCCATGGCTTCAGGCCCATAATTCGAAAATTGATTGGGCCAGCAGGAAGATTCAGTTTTCCTCGTCTTACTGCCAGCAGAGCTGTTTTCTCCCCGGAAGGAAAGAAACTGCTAATTACCTGACAGTTCAATCCACGTCCAGCATCCATCAGAATGTACCATCCGCCTATAAAGACTTTTCAGATGTTTTTGACAAAAAGAATGCCGATGTTCTACCACCCCATCGTTCCTACGACTGTCCAATCAAGCTATCACCTGGTTCTGAAATCCCTTTCGGCCGCATCTTCCCGCTGTCAGAAAATGAACTGGAGACTCTTCAGGCATATCTTTATGAGAATTTGGAGAAAGGGTTTATCCGTCCTTCCTCTTCCCCTGCAGGAGCTGGCATTTTCTTCGTAGAGAAGAAGGATAAGACTTTTAGACCCTGTGTGGATTATAGGGAGCTAAACAAGATTACCATAAAAAAACGCTATCCACTCCCTCTCATCCCAGAACTGTTTCAAAGATTCCACAATGCCCGGATCTTCTCTAAGCTTGATCTCCGCTTACAACTTAATTCGCATCCGCGGGGGTGACGAATGGAAGATGGCTTTCAGGACCCGTTTAGGGCACTTTGAGTATTTAGTGATGCCCTTCGGACTGTGCAATGCTCCTGCCACATTCCAGCATCTAATGAATGACATCTTTCGGGAATTCCTAGATCACTTGGTCATTGTTTATCTGGATGACATTCTCATTTTTTCAGCCACACTTGAACTTCACAGATCACATGTCAGGAGAGTATTGGCAACATTAAGGGAACATGGACTTTATGTAAAGGCCGAAAAATGTGACTTTGAAAAAAGTTCAATACAGTTCCTGGGGTTTATCATCTCCACCAACGGAATTTCTATGGACCCCCAGAAGGTCAAGGCTATTTCAGACTGGCCCACTCCTACAGACAAGAAAGGAGTGCAGAGGTTTGTGGGGTTTGCAAATTTTTACAGGAGATTCATTAAGAACTTTTCCTCCATCATTGCTCCTGTCACCCAAATAATGCAGCAAGATATAAAGTTCCAGTGGTCTACTGAAGCCCAAGCTGCCTTTGAAAGATTGAAGAACCTACAGTCGCTACAGGAGCAGTTTTATCACAACGCCAAGGGTCTAAAGCACTGTTACACCCCGTTGCCTTCTCCTCGTGTAAGATGAGTCCATCTGAGAGAAATTACGATGTGGGAGACCGAGAACTCTTGGCAATTAAGACGGCTCTGGAAGAATGGAGGTATCTCTTGGATGGTGCAGCACATCCCATCATGATCTTTACTGATCACAAGAACTTAGAATATCTCCGAACAGCTAAACATCTGAGACCCCGACAGGCCCATTGGGCACTTTTTTTTTCCCGGTTCAATTTCCACATAACCTTCCGGCCGGGTTCCAAAAACAGCTAGGCTGATGCTCCATCTCGGATGTTCTCCGACACCCCGGAAGCCATAGTACCAGACACAATACTATCCGATCAAAACTTTCTCCTGCTACAGCAAGACCTGGGAACATCCATTAAACAAGCCTCGGCCCTATGCACCGCTCCAGAGACTGTCTCACTGAGGAATCAGGAAGGGTTTTTCTGGCACCAAGGAAAGATCTTCATCCCACAACCAGTTAGGATGCAGATTCTTAAGACCTTCCACGATCATCCATTGGCTGGGCATTTTGGAGTCCGCAAGATTATTGAACTCATTCAGCACTCTTTCTGGTGGCCTACTATGAGAAAGGACTGTTAGGTCTATGTAGACTCATGTACCATTTGCCAACGATATAAAGGGGCTAACACCAAGGCCTGGGGTCTGCTAAGGCCACTACCAGTTCCGGAACAACCTTGGAAGCAGATCTCAATGGACTTCATAGTGCATCTACCCCCATCAGAAGGTCACACAACAATTTGTGCGGTAGTTGACCGTTTGTCCAAAATGGCACACTTTTACCCATGATCGGTATTCCTTCAGACAAAGACACTTGCTGATCTTTTCATTAGGAAAATACTCAGACTACATGGCCTACCTGTCAGCATTGTTTCAGATAGAGGGGTCTAGATAGAGGGGCCCAGTTCACCTCCAAATTTTGGAAGAGCCTTTGCTGGAGCCTGACAATAGTTTGTTTGTTTGTTTGTTTATCTCTTTGTCTTCTGTATATCATCCCCAAAGCAATGGGCAGACGTAAATAACTAACCAGACTCTTGAACAGTATATGAGATGCTTGTGCTCATTCTCTCAAGATAACTTGTACTCCTTACTCCCCTGGGCTGAATTTGCATATAACAACTCTACACATGCAACCACCCAAAAATCCCACTTTTGGGCTAACTATGGATTCCACCCTTCATTTTTACCCAGTTCCATTCCTGAAGCATCGGTGCCAGCAGCTCAAGACCGCTTATCCTTCATCCAATCCAACTACCGGACTTTACAGGAAACCATGAAAAAGGCTCAGGAGTCAGGAAGACTACAAGAAGCAATTTGACAAGGGGAGGAGAAGCTGCCCGGGGTTCAAGGTCGGAGACAAGGTATGGCTCTCTTCTGCTAACCTCAAATTGTCTTGTCCTTCTAGGAAGTTGGGACCAAGGTTTGTGGGACCATTCGAAGTCAAGAGGGAAGTTAACCCAGTAGCCTTTGAACTGGCTTAACCCAACTCTTTCAAGCTCCACCCAGTGTCCCACGTCTCCCTGCTCAAGCCAGTCGTCCAAAGTCCTTTTCCTGGGAGAGAAGAAGTCCTCCTCCAGTCATCGTGAATGAAAACACAGAGTTTGAAGTCGAAACCATTCTGGACTGCCGGAAAAGAGGTAGGCAGAGGCAGTTTCTCATTAAGTGGAAGGGCTATCCAATGAAAAATAATTCCTGGGAGCCAGCCAGTAACATTCATGCCCCTAGACTTGTGCGAGAGTTCCGTGCCAGACACCCAGAAAGGTGGGCTCGTTAGGGCATCCGAAGTCTGCCCCTTGCCGGGGGCACTGTCAGGGAAATAGACAAAGGACGGCACCTAATGCCCATTTCCAACATGGCTGCTGCAGGTGCACGCCTGTGCGAGCAGGCGCACGTGAACACGCACGAACAAATGTTGATGCACGCAGATGCGCAGTAATGAACACTTTGGCGCCCTCTGGGCTATTTAAACCTGCCACTGATGGTAATACTTTGCTGGATTACCTCACAGTTCCCCTGTGATTCCTGTGTTCCTGATATCCTGATTGATCTCCTGTTATCCGACCCGGCTTGTCTAAACCTTGAACCTGCTCTCCTGTTCTGACCCCCGGCTTGCTTCACATAGGCAGTCTTCAAGGGATCCTAGCTCCCTAGCAAATTCAATCAGTTACATCGGCATCAGGAGCTTTATAGCTGTTGATCCAGGACTGATTCATTTTTATAAATGTGAGCGTATCAACGGAGTCTGTGGACAGTTGCACTCTTTGATACATTACAAACCCTCCAGCAGCACTAATTGTCCATTCAAAAAGCAAGCTGGATGCAGGACAGGCCAGTAGCTCGATTGCATATTGAGCAAGTTCTGGCCAGTGGTCCATCCTCAAGATCCAGTAACCCAATGTATGCTCTCTTGGAAAGGTCTCCAAGTTTGCTCTTGCCCCTAGATATTCCTGCCCCATATAATGCAGACGCTAACGATGGTTGCTTGATCCTATCAGCCCTTGGCACTGAGGACTGAAGAATTGTTTAAAGACATCGGTCAGCTGATCACCTTCTCCACCGCTCTTCCTCTGACTGAACGAAGACTTAGAAACATGTTTTCCAGCACCAGGAAATGGTAACCTCCCAGGGTGTGGAAAGGCGTTACACAAACTTTTTTTCAAGGCGTCCTGAAGATGTTTCATCCTCTGCTCCCTCCGTGAAGGCAGGATGAGTTCTGCAACTTTACCCTTGTAACGTGGATCAAGGTGGTTTGCCAGCCAGTAATGATCACTCTCCTTGATACCACGAATCCTAGGGTCCTTTCACAGGCTTTGCATAATCGGGGAGCCCATGCAGCATAAGTTTGCAGAGGCATGATATTCTTAGTCCTCTGGGTCACTAAGGATGACATTGTCAGGAACTACCTCCCCCCAGCCACGTACAACTCCTTGGGTTTCTGGGGACTGAAAACTATCCCTTGAAGATTGCTGTGTGTTATCCTCTACATCCATACTGACACAATCCTCCTCTTCTTCCTGTGTGTTTGGCGGCCCCGCAGGAATGCTATCTGCATAAAGGGGCCTTGAGAGGAAAGGAAGTCCTCCTCTTCCTCCCTCTGTTCTGCCTCAAGTGCCCTGTCCATGATTCCACGAAGCATGTGCTCCAGCAGGAAGACTAGAGGGACAGTGTCACTGATGCATGCATTGTCGCTGCTCACCATCCTTGTGGCCTCCTCAAATGGAGACAGGACAGTGCATGCATCTTTGATCAATAGCCACTGGTGTGGCAAAAAGAAACCAAGCTCCCCTGAACCTGTCCTGGTGCCATATTCACACAGGTACTTATTGATGGCCCTCTGCTGTGTGTGCAACCGCTGCAGCATTGCCAATGTTGAGTTCCACCTAGTGGGCATGTCACAAATGAGGCAGTTGGTGGGCAGGTTGAATTCCCGTTGAATGTCAGCCAGCTGAGCACTGGCATTGTATGACCGCCGGAAATGACCACAGACTTTTCTGGCCTACCTCAGGATATCTGGTAAGCCTGGGTACCTGGTCAAGAAATGCTGCGCCACCAAATTCAGGACGTGTGCCAAGCATGAAACATGTGTCAAGTGTCCCTGTTGGAGGGCAGAGAGAAGGTTTGTGCCATTGCCGCATACAACCATTCTTGGCTAACGAGCAGGATATGGACATCAGGTGAGACAGAGTGAAAGCTGAGACTGGCAATTAACCCCCAGCTGAGCAACTTGCTCTGAGAAGAGAGGACTGAGCCCAGCCCTAACACTCCTGCTATATAATCATGAGGGCACCATCATGGCCAAAAATTATGTGAAACCAACAGCTGGCAGTTCCTTTTTACATTTCAACAGCTCTCATCATCCTAGATGGATACAAAACATCCCTAAGAGGCAGTTCTGTCAGTTACGAAAAATTTGTACCAGGAAGAGTGATTATAAGGACCAAAACCCATTACTTACCACCAAATTTGTAGAGAAAGAGTACCCTGAACTCATAAAAACAGCACATTTCTATTGATCAAAACCTCCCAGCGGCCAAACCAACGTCCAATACACAACCCATTTGTTTCACTACACAATTTCATACCAAATTTAAAAAAATTGAGCAAATACTGGCCAAACATTGGCCTATCCTATTAGAAGATCCTCATCTAAAGGAGTCTATCCCACACAGGAAAGCCAAAAGTGTCAAAAATCTAATAGCCCCCAGCAAGGTAAAAACTGCACCTACATCAGGACCTAACACATTGTGCCTCATCCCTCTCATTGGGATGTACCAATGTCAGAAAGCTTTGTGCTTGACGTGCAAACATGTGACCACGGCTGAAAAAACGTCACTGTTAAAGGCAAAACATATCCTATCAAACAATTCCACAACTGTTCCAACGAGTTTGTGATTTATTGCCTCATGTGTCCCTGTGGTCTCTTCTATGTGGGAAGAACCATTAGGACATGGAGGAAGAGGTTTGGCGAGGGTGGCTAGGAAAAACACAATGTTCCTTGCCATTTTCTAGAGCACGACAACCAATCCTCAGAATGCCTCAAGGTGTGGGTCATTGAAGACATACCGGGGTCTCTCTCATTGGCACAGCGTTTTAAATGTCTCTGCCAGAGAGAGACTTTCTGGATATACCCATTAGAGTGTCTCACGCCTGGAGGCCTGAATGAAGAGATAGAGGTCAATTCCCTGCTCTAAATCTAAACCCTTAACCTACTTCCCTGTCCTTCAACTTGTCCTGGACCAAGATCAAATCCTCTACTATAACTGTGAATTAATCTATTCATTTGTCATTATACATGTTTTATATTCAGCGCTAAAACTTAACAATAACTTTGTATTCATAATCTGATAATAATCATCAGATATCATTTTTACCTAGGGGTCATCTCCGTACTGTTATGGACCCTTAAGGTCTATCCTGCTAACTGGGTACAGTAAGTTTTTATCACATAAAGAAACATGTTTCAAGACTCGTATCCGTCAATATCATAACAACTACTCTATCCCATTCTAAGACATCATCATACATATACATGTTAGTGTGCAAAGTTGATTGAATATAAGGTTCCCCACATACACATGTTTTTGCCCTTCCATCCTTTCATTATTCTCATTCTCATCAGAATTACACATCCCATTGAGTATTTAAAAAAAAAAACCCACATAGATACCCTGCTGCACCATAATAAACATACCATATGTTGGTAGTAAGGCTCCTCTTTAAGAACAACCAGTCAGCCAACCTTACAACAACTAGCAGCATAATCCATGCTACCGCAACAAACCTAAAACAAACATTAACCTATAACTCGGGTTACAAACACCCGACTTACAAAAGACTGCTACTTACAAACGGAGGGAGACAAAAGGAAGTGAGAGGAAATCTCCCCCTAGGAAGGTAAATTCACTCCTGTAAGAGTTATCATGGGAAAAAGGTGTCTCCATTGAAGCTTTATCACCAATCCTTGTTTCTACAACACAAAATTTTCAAAATCCAATTGTCACAGAGACAGAAGGTGAAACCTTCTGAACAGGGGCACAAATAGCAAAACAAAGGACACAGGGGTGTTAACCCTTCCCTATGCTATCCAAAAAGCTTAAAAATCGTTTTTTGGCTGGAGCTACACTTAAAAAATGTACCTGTTGTGACTTACATACAAATTCAACTTAAGAACAAACCTACAGCCCCTATCTTGATTGTAACCCGGGGACTGCCTGTAATCCATCAAACACCTATTTATTTTTATTTTTTATTTATTATTTTTTATTTACGTTCAGTTCAGCATTTTTAAAAATTTTAAATGTATTTGAGTAAAGCAACGATCACACACGCCAGGTCATTTTTAGTTATTGGATTGCCAAGGTTGTGTTGCCTACTATTGCTATCTGTCCAGTAAAAAGTTAATCCACCGGGGCGGAACATTGTACCAAGCTGCACCCTTATATAGCCCTTTTCTAACATGGCTTCTACATGCCCTGAAGAAGGAGCGTAAGCTCTGAGAATGCGTTGGCGTAGCCTTCACGTCAATACAGCCTCTGGGAAGAGACGTCATCCCCTTGCTACCAGAGGGTTACACGGACCTCGTAGTGCCATAATCCACCTGTGCTGACCAGCCCGCTCCCTCTGACAGATGACAGCAGCCACTGTGGACCTACCCTGGAATAAGCTGCACAGGGCAATTATCTTGTGGTCCTTTGAGACCTTCATGCCTGCCACAGTAGTACTTTAAAGTGTAATAAATGGTAACCTTATAGCTGCACTTAGAAGGTGCTTTTTACTCTCCTTATACAGTATCCTCTGCAGAGTTGCTTCTTGCTTTCCCATGGAGCTGCCTCAGTATGAGCTGTCTTTGCATCCAAGGACTATATTATTACATGGACTCTAATACAAGAGCCTTATGACATCTATTGTTCTTTGATTTTAACCCTGCGTTAACAACAATTGATTCCCTTCATCCCTTAACACATGTGTAGTGCCCATATTTGCGCCAATAACCACATTCCCTTTAAATGGGGTAAACCCAAATTTGTGATTCAAAGGAACAATATAACAAAGGTACGGCGCTTGCACATACATGAATCAAAGTCCTATTATACAGTCATATGGTAAATTGTGCTCAACAAAAAAAATGAAAATAGTCTTTAGGATGTGCAGGTCCCAGCACCATTAGAGGATAGAGGAAATAGCAAGTCCTTGATAATTATATCCACATATCTTCACCACTTGTGCTCAGTAAGGCTACAATGCACACTCACCAGACCCATCTGACCCCTCCTTAGAGAGGGTCAATATGCGCTTTTAATTTATCCTGGACAGGTTCTCTTTATAACTTCACCCCTATCTTTAAGCTTCTTATGATGTCCTTAAGCTCATGAAATCATATACAATATACCAAAAGAATAGCAATAACAAAGTTAAAAAGCATTGATACTGCCGAAAACAATTGTTTGTTTTCATTTCATTCAGGTCTTATTTTTGGAAATTCGAAAATTTGAAAATTCTATTTTACCATTGTTATTATTGTTATTTATTATTAATAATTTGTTACATTCCATTCGTTCAGATACAGCATTCGTTATTTCGGATAATTTTCACTAACAGCCAAATTTGAAAGGAAATTCCAATACCTATAATTTAATAGTTAGTAATAGCTAAGTTATTATTAGTTAGTTATTATTTCAAATTTTCTAATTCTCTAGTTTTTGGATTTTCATTCTTATTTTTGGATTTTTGTTCTTTTTCCTTTTTTGGATTTTCATTCTTATTTTCGGATTCTCAAATTTCCAAATTTCTGGATTTACGGATTTTTGAAATTCAAATTTCCGAATTTCTTAATTTCAAATTTCCAAATTTTTGATTTTTCGAATTTCCGAATCCAGAAATTCAGATATTTCCAAATTAACAAATTTGTCGAAATTCATTAAAAAAAAAGAATTTGGAGCAAAACAAATTGCACATGTCTAAAAAGCAACTCACAGTTTACGGTGCCTCAAAACCGGCACCAGTGTATACAGCTTAAGTGACTCTATCCAGTCTCTGCATGCCTTGTTCAGTTGGGCATGCGTTTCAAGCCTCAGTTGCAATCTGGGATTGCTTGGAACGCAGCAAGAACTGCATTACCTTCATTTGGGCCCACAAATGCCCTAGAGTTCCTCGTTTCACACTCAACATCCATAGGCTATAGGGTGGCATAGCGGTCCCTAACGCTGATTTCTACTGTAAGGCAGCACAAATATCACAGCTCTTACTACTGTATACCATCTTAGACATCCCCTATGTATTTTTCTAGAACTATTTAACTGCAACGCGGCCCCTATTCAAGCTTTACTGTGGCCTTCCCATAAGGCTCAGCCATCTGGTCTGAGACCCCTAATGGCTAATAGTCTAAAGGTCTAGGATTCCGTTTGATATTCAGGCAAATTGATGTCCCCTTTTTTACCCTTACTCCCATTCTTAAAGTATATGTGAATCTTTGCCTTGAAAAACAACCCATTCAGTTTAAAGTAGAAATGAAAGTCAAAATGTTTATGTATTTACTGTATAAAAAAAACATTATAAATACCTTTTATCTCTATTTTTTTTTTTATAGATGGCCACATAATCCCTGCTCTCAGCTGCCTAAAGACTTAGAGAGGTGGGAGTGGAAAAAACAGCAGTACACTGATCTTCCCAGTGATTAGCTGTGCAGGAGGGTTTGTAAGCATTTTGATCTTTGGAGGACAGGCAGGCAACTTATTCTTTAAAAATCAAATTTCCCTCCCTGGACTAACCTACCCCAAATCTTTTGCCTGGTGGCCTGCACATGGGTTTATTTCCTGACCTCCAGCTCCTTCCTTTGTTGGGCCTCCCTCCAAGAAATTCACACTGCTCCTAATTAAGAACATTTCCACTATTTACAACTGAGACACTGTTTATTGGCCTTGTGGAAGCTGGATGTTTCTCCATACGCTAAACCGGCTTTCAAACACATTTGTCTCCATGTTTCAAGGTTGCCCAAACTAATTTCAACTCTACAGTATATTCTACACTTAATACACGGGGCTCTTCCTCCTCTTTATCAGATGTAGCCAATTCAGAATTGGACCTAAAAACCCCTATGGACCTATAAGACTGGAGTAGATCATGGTTGAGCACAGGCCTGGACTGGCCATAGGGCACACCGGGCGTTTGCAGCCTCCGGCTGCATGCTCCTAAGACTGGCCTGAGGCTGTTGGTGACTAGGCCACACAGAAGGAGATAATAGGTTGGCTGTCGCTCAACTCCCGCTATGCGGCCATGCCTGAAGCAGGGCCAGCGCCAGAAAACTAGGACGTGTACAAGAAAGCCGGTGAGAAGCACATGTGGGGGACAGACACCTCCCGAACCTGCATTTGAGGAACAAGGATGGCCTCTCTCCTAACACAGGCCAGCACATGGTGACAGCTGCATAGGGAGGAAGGTGAGTGCACTGTGAACTGATCCGGTGTGTGTTACAGCTAAAGTCCCGCTCTGTAGTGGCGGGCAAAGGGGTGGATTTGGGCTGTCTCTTTGCTGGTTACTACGGCTGTGTCTTTGCTGGATACTGGGGCTGTATCTTTGCTGGATACTGGGGTCGTCTCTTTTCTGGATACTGGGGCTGTCTCTTTGTTGGATACTGGGGCTGCCTCTTTGCTGGATATTGGGACTGTCTCTTTGCTGGATACTGGGCCTCTTTTTTTGTTGGATACTGGGGCTGTCTCTTTGCTGGATACTAGGGCTGTCTCTTTTCTGGATGCTGTCTCTTTGCTGGATACTGGGGCTGTCTCTTTGCTGGATACTGGGGTTGTCTCCTTGCTGGATACTGGGGCTGCCTCTTTGCTGGATACTAGGGTTGTCCCTTTGCTGGATACTAGGGCTGTCTCTTTGCTGGATACTGGGGCTGTCTCTTTGCTGGTCTGAGGCTGTCTCTTTGCTGGTCTGAGGCTGTCTCTTCATTGGTCTGAAGCTGTCTCTTTGCTGGTCTGAGGCTGTCTCTTTGTTGGCCTGAGATTGCCTCTTTGCTGGTCTGGAGATGTCTCTTTGCTGGTCTGGGAAAGTCTCTTTGCTGATCTTTTGCTGATCTGGGCTGTCTCTTTGCTGGACTGAGGCTGTCTGTTTGCTGAATATTGGGGCTGTCTCTTTGCTGGTCTAAGGCTGTCTTTTTGATGGTCTGGGGCAGTTTCTGCTGGTCTGGGGCTGTCTTTTTACTGGTCTGGGCCGCCTCTTTGCTGGTCTGGAGCTGTCAATTTGCAGGTCTGAGGTTGTCTCTTTGCTGGTCTGAGGCTGTCTCTTTGCTGGTCTGAGGCTGTCTCTTTGCTGGTCTGGGGATCTCTCTTTTCTGGTCTGGGAATGTTTCTTTGCTGATCTGGACTGTCTCTTTGCTGGACTGGGGCTGTCTCCTTGCAGGGTGGGGATGTCTCTTTAATGGATTGAAATGTCTCTCAGAATATCCCGTCACCGACCACCTATGCGAACGCCACCACCCATCTCTGCAAAAGGGATGCCCAGTCTAAAATGCCTGGGCCTATTTTTCATCCCAGTCCGGGCCTGGTTGAGCATAGCTAAGTGTTTCTTTAACCCATCCATTTCGAAACCTGTATACAAGGTTTTCTTCCAGTGGTATTGAGTTCCTGCTGGAATTGCCCAAGCCAACCTGACCAAGAATTATAGATGCTTTAGGGAGTGCGGCCCACGCAGAGATGTGGTTCCTATTTTGTGGCCACGTCTTAAACTTATAGCTTTCTGGTTGAAAACTTTCAGTCAACCGCAAAAGCTATTACATTTAATAGTTCCCAAGGACATCCAAATGTCCTTTTCCACCTTCTGAGACTTTTTTTCCTTTAGATTGTGGCAGCGAGCAGGGACAGAAGATCTCCTGCTCGCTGCCAAAATAGGGATTCAGGGTGGTGCAAGGCCAGCGCAATTGTAACACGGCCCTGCTCATTGGAGGGAGGAACATTTTATTTTTTCTCTTTTTTTTCCCCTGACATCTACATCCGCGTTTTTGTCACGTTCCAGTGCGTTTTTGATGTGTTTCCAGGTGCTTTTTTTCTTCTTTTTTCCTGTTTTTTTTCACTATACTAGGGTCCAGTGCATGGTTGATGCATTTTTGATGCGTTCCAGTGCATTTCAGTGCCTTTCAGTGCATTTTTGATGTGTTTTACTGCATTCCAGTTCAGTCCAGTGCAGGTAGAATGCAACATGTTCTATTTTTTTCTGGAACTGGAAAGCCCTGAAACTGACTGCACTGGTGTCACCTATGCCATTGGAAACCATAAAACATACTTTCCATGCGTTTTTGATGAAAAAAAAAACTCACTGGACTGCATGTGGTGTGAACTTGCCCTTATACCATGTGGTAATGTATACATACTACACACGTTGAATTTGTGTTTTGTCTTGTGTACAACCATTTCTGATCATTAAGATATTCTATTGTATCTGCTGTACATGGCTGTGTTGACATTACATTTATGTTGGGCTACCTCCAGGTCCACCTGTCCTCACCTATCCATAAAATGCATGTGTTCTCATTGTAGAGACTCAGAAGTCAGAGTTTGGAACTACAGAAAACAGGATGCCTTGGTGGGGTTTGTAGCTTACGCTGTGTGTGATTAAATGTGTGATTAAACCCCTCTTCTTAATGCAAATTGTTAGACAGGTCAGTTTGGTTGGTCGCTAGCTGGTTGATAAGTTTGAGCTAGGAAATCTCTTTGTATTTGTTTGACATGTGTTGCACTTCCGGTGCTCCTTGCTGCAATAGACCAGTTATAGGTGGGGGCAGTGGCCACCAGTTTGCATTACATTTATGTAATTAACTGTTTAACCCTGTCTTATTTAGATCTAGATAAAGAGTTAAAAAAATATATACATACATATATACAGTATATATATATATGTATTCAATTGGGGAGATTCTCCCACTCTAATATTCTAGGTGACCATTATCACTGATAGAGAAGGTGATGGGTAATGCAAAATTCTAGGGATATCACCAGAGCAAGAGCCGAAGTTAAATCTTCCAATTGGAACACCTGTTCCAGTGACAATGGTCTAAGAGCATAATTCTCCTTACTGTAAAGATTTCCTTTCACTTACATACATTGATGGAGCTTTTATACCTACTGTGACACCCTTGTCTTAAACGGGGGCTACTGGTAAATTTAGCTGAGCTAGATGGTAACTAACCTGGCTAATTTGTAGTCTTTGTGATCATTTGGGTTTTCTTCTTATTTGTTTAATATCTGTTTATTTCAAAAAAGAAAATGAAATAAGGTACAGAATATTGTCACATATCATAATGCACAGTTATAAGGACAATAATATTGATAATCCTAGTAGCTCAAATCAAGCAGAAATTAACTATCGAACAACCTGGCAGGCCGACTTTAGTGTCCTAGACTCTTCAGTACAAGTATCTTCATTATTCTACATCGGTTGTTGGGAAGAGGGTAAAGCATGACCCAGGTTTTGATCGGCAATCAAGTTATCTAACTTAGTTATAACTGCAAGACAGTGAGAATGTCTAAGGGTATTTAGTCAAAAAGATTGATAAGTAAGGACTTAGGAGTATAAGAAAGAGAGACAGGAAAAAGAAAAGAGAAAGAGAAAGGGGGGGGAGGGATTACAGGGTACATCTGCTGGCACTAGTAGGCGATCCATATTTAGTATAAGCAGGCCATTTAGTATGACAAAACCTATTAGGAGTTCTTGCAGGAGGTGCATCCTCCACCTTCGAGATCAAAGTGGTTGATGGGTACATTGCTGCTTTGAAAATTGAGGTGGATTTGTATTCCAGCCACACAGCCCAAATTTTAGTGTATCGACTACTGTTTCCTCTTGATGTGTAGGTAAGGTCTTCTAGTAGACATTTTTTGTAGCCATGATGTCACAGTGGGAATTGTTGGTTGACCCCATAGTGTGGGGATGAGGGCTTTGCCGAGTTTAAGAGATGTGGAAATATAGAACGTTTATATGATCGGACTAATTCTCGTGAATTATGAAAAAGAATTGTCCATGGGTCTGGAGGAAGAGAGACACCAGTGATATCTTTGATGAAATCAATGATAGTTGACCAAAAGGTACGTATGAGGGGCAATGCCACCGTATATGTGCATGTGTGGCAATTTGGCCACAGTTCCTCCAGCATAGTGGCGAATTAGATGGTGACATGTGGTGCATTCTGGCTGGGGTGTAGTACCATCTTGAGAGAAGTTTGTAATTTGCTTCAGCTGTTTTAGCCGCTATTGATAAGAATGTGATAGCATCAGGATTTTTTCTCTTTGCTTATCCATAATTTGCGAATTTAGGTCTGTTTCCCATTTTGTCAGATAACCCGGATGTAAGGAATATTGTAAGGAGGCTAGGGCTTTGTAGAACTGTGAAACAGAATGTATAGGGGGGTCTTTGAAGTTGAACATTACTTCAACCGGATTTAAATCTTGGATATTTCGTATTGGTCAAGGCAAGGATAGAAGAAATTGATGTACTTGTTTATGTCTCCATCTATCCATAAATATGGGTGGTTTAGATCCAAGAATAGATGAAAGTGGTTTGAGGTTGTCAGCATGTTCAAGGTGATGGAGCTGAAGAGAACCCTCTGGGAACCATAGTTTCAAGCTTGCGTCTATGGAGCCAGGAGGGAAATAGTCATGGTTTAGGAGAGGCAAAAGGGGAGAGTTGTAAGCCCAGGAATGTTTCTGATTAAGTGAATCCCAGATGGCCAGGGTAAATTTAGTGAGTGAGAACATTAAGGGAGCAAGAGCTCTGTAGGTGCGGGGGACCCAGGGTACAATAGAAAGGTCTGCGTCACTAAGAGATTGTTCCACTTGAACCCATAGTTTTGATTTCTCTGAGTATTTCCAATCTGCTGTTCTGGAGAGTACTAATTTGGGTTATCTTCTAAGCATGTTTTAGCTGCGGTTCCTCCCTTCTGTAAATAAGTGGCACTGCTGCCTTTGGCATTAGTGTGATGAGCTATATTGAGACTTAGAGTTATGAATAATGTTATTTCTTTTAGCCAATCAGTTTAGCCACTTCAGCCCCAGAAGGATTTCCCATGTTAGGACCAGAGCACTTTTTGCGATTCTGCACTGCGTCGCTTTAACTGACAATTGCGCAGTCGTGCATTGTTGCACCCAAACGAAAATTGCGTCCTTTTTTTCCCACAAATAGAGCTTTCTTTTTTGATCACATATGCGTAATTTCTGATTAACGCTATAAACAAAAAAAGAGCGTCAATTTTGCAAAAAAAACAATATTTCTTACTTTTTGCCAAAATACATATAAAAAAAAAAAAATCGGTTTTGGCCGATTTATATTCTTCCTCATATTTTTGGTAAAAAAAAAAATCGCAATTGGCGTTGGTTTGCGCAAAAGTTGCCGCGTTTACGAATGACGAGAATTCATTTATGGGGTTTTTATATTTTACTAGTAATGGCGGTGATCTGCGATTTTTAGTGGTACTGCAATGTTGCGGCGGACATGTCAGACCATTTTGACACTTTTTTGGACCATTGGCATATATACAGTGATCAGTGCTACTGATTACTGTGTAAATGCCATTGGCAGTAAAGGGATTAACCTGGAGGGGGCTCTCTAAGGGTAAACTGTGTTCCCTCAGCGTGTTCTAACTTTATGGGGGCTGGGCTGGCAAGGGGAGGGGAGTGATCACGGCTCCCATATACATCAAGCCTGTAATCACATCCCTCCCCCTCTGTCAGAACGGAGATCCGTATTTACATACACGGACCTCCATTCTCTCACTGTGGGGAGCCATCGCGGGTATCCGGCGGAGATCGAGTAGCCCCCCCGGAAGACAGTGAGCACGTGAGTGTGTCTCCGGCGGCACGCATGCGCTCACAATACTCATTATAGCAGCCGCCGTCAGGTGACGCTGTTTCGCGATAATGAACCATGTTGCCACCGTCAAGCCATGGCGGGCGGTCGGCAACTGGTTAAGGCCACTGAGCATGCTGGGAGATAGTATATATTTGGAGGAAGTCAGGTGTTCAGGGTCCACCGACCCAGACTTCGGTCTTGTGTAGATGTGGGAGGAACAGCTGCATTGGGTGAGGCCTGGAGACTAAGGACTGGATATGTGCTCGAGGCTCTACGAGAAAGAGTCTGTTTGGGGCCTGGGGGAGGCTTTGCCAGAGAGTGAGAGCCTTTTGTTTCCTGGAGGCATGAGGAAAAGGATGGAGTTCTGAGATGAAGTACCAGAGGTTAGTTTTCATGAGCTGAGGACTGTGAAGGCAGGACCATCTTAATAGCATCATGGCCCCCTGGGTAAAATAATGCACTGGGCCCCTACCAGCCTGCCCCAAGTTATGCACCTACTTTCAAGAATTATAAAGTATAAATAGTTGATAGAATTAAACATATATGTATTAGTACTAAAATAATATAAAAAGCATTCCATAAGTCGAAGACTAATCAACACAAAGGGCACAGTACAGGGGTGGAGCCAGAAGGGCACAGTACAAGGGGGTCAGGAGGGCACAATCCAGGGATCAGGAGGGCACAGTACAGATTCCAGGATGCTGCTCAGGACACGGCCATCCTGGGACAGCTTATTAAAAAGAGTGACTGGCCTGACAAATCCAGGACAGTTGGCAAGTACAATGCCCTGAAAAAGTATTCATACCCCTTGAAATTTCCCACATTTTGTCATAATGCCACCAAAAACGTAAATGTATTTTATTGGGATTTTATGTGATAGACGAACACAAAGTGGCAAATAATTGTGAAGTGGAAGGAAAATGATAAATGTTTTTCAAATTTTTTTACAAATAAATATTTGAAAAGTGTGGCATGCATTTGTATTCAGCCTCCTTTACTCTGATACCCCTAACTACAATCTAGTGGAACCAATTGCCTTCAGAAGTCACCTAAATAATAAATAGAGTGCACATGTGTGCAATTTAATATCATTATAAATACAGCTGTTCTGTGAAGCTCTCAGAGGTTTGTTAGAGAACCTTAGTGAACAAACAGCATTATGAAGGCCAAGGAACATAAAAGACAGGTCAGGGACAAAGTTGTGGAGAAGCTTAAAGCAGGGTTAGGTTATAAAAAAAATATCCAAAGCTTTGAACATCTCACTGAGCACTGTTCAATCCATCATCAGAAAATGGAAAGAGTACAGCACAACTGCAAACCTACCAAGACATGGCCGTCCACCTAAACTGACAGGCCGGACAGGGAGAGCATTAATCGGCCAAGAGGCCCATGGTAACTCTGGAGGAGCTGCAGAGATCCACAGCTCAGGTGGGAGAATCTATCCACAGGACAACTATTAGTCATGTACTCCACAAATTTGACCTTTATGAAAGAGTGGCAAGGAGAAAGCCATTGATGAAAGAAAGCCAGAAGAAGTCCCATTTGCAGTTTGCAGAGGCCATGTGGGGGACCCAGCAAACATGTGGAAGAAGGTGTAAACTAAGAAAGGTTTGGAACATTGTATGAGATGCATGCATCCATGCAACTCCATCCCTGTATGAGTACAAAGAAAGGGGTTTTGAGTCTTTGAATGAGAGGTGTATACCAACCATCAGTCATTGCAAAAAACATTTTTATTGTTGTGAGATCATATACAGCATACCAATTATAAAAGATGCATACACAAAATTGCATATAGTGCAAGACATGCTGAAAACCACATATACTTTTTGGCGCCATGGTACTTTGCATATCATGGGATAAGGACAAGTCATACACAGCATGAAAATCAATCAAAAGACTAGATGATAATAACGTGTAAGGTAAGTGGGGATTTTTGTGGTGCTTACAAAACATTTCAAACAGACATGATAAAAGTTAATATTTTAATGATTTCTAATTAAAATATAGTACATGAAATTGAAACCAATGGTCCATGGGGTATGATACATAAAGCATAGACACTCTAATAGCAGAAACAGAAGTTACAACACTTTCTCTATACGTTTACAATTGTTCATGTCTATTGCATTGCTTATGATGATTCTCTATTGTTCTATAGTCTGCTACAATCTTCATTCAATAGTCCCCTAAAGAAGCCGGGATCGGCGAAACATGTTGGGACACCACCTTACAAGACTGTTGTAACTTCTGTTACTGCTATTAGAGTGTCAGTGCTTTATGTATCATACACCATGAACCATTGTTTTTAAATTCATGTGCTATATTTTAATTAGAAATCATTAAAATATTAAATTTTATCATGTCTATTTGAAATGTTTTGTAAGCACTGCAAAAATCCCCATTTACCTTAGACCTTTTGGTCTAGCTCCCAATATACAAATTTATCCGGGGATGAGGTGCATTTAATATACTTTGCCATCCAGTCGTAAACCCTTGTATAGATGATAATAACAGTCTTAAGTGAAACAATGTAAAAACATATAAAATCATCTGTATGAACATCATGCATCTGTGTAGGCCCGACACATTTCATTGATGTGTACCAACTCTTCAGAGGCGAATGCAGCAGTGATCTATAAGAAGACATAACCAGATGGTATGGTATTGTGGCTAGATAATAAGGGTAGGTATTAGGTATAGGGGACAGAATGAATATCCCTATGGATACTCACATCAGCTATGTAAATGTGAACAGAGGATCGGGACTGCCTGAGATGCTTTGCATGGGAACTGAGGTAGAGACACGTGGACAAGCCGGCAGCACTATGGATTCCCCAATGATGGTGTGTGAGTATAGGTGACATAGAGCTACCACTTGTGTAGATTAAACCAGTAGTGAGTATTAATAATGTATAATAATAATAATAATGTTTAAATGAGAAGAGTAAAGAACCCATGCATCAAAGAGAATGAAAGGAACAACTGAGCATAGATGGCAGAACAGATGCCTAGAACATGACCAAGTTTGGTTTAGGAAAGAGGAGAGGGAAGACAAACACCATTAGTAGGATAATGTGGGGAAAGCACATCTACCAGCGAACCAGAAGAAACAGAAAAGGACACAAGTGCTGAGGATATAAGGATATATGTTGATTTACCTTGTGAATTCAGATAGGGCTGGTAACCAAAATCACAAATGAGTGCTTGCATGTGAGGTGCTGCCCAGAGGACACACAGACACCAAATAAAGCATATTAAATGCTCCCAGCTGATACGGTGTGTCCTGTCCAGAGTCACGTGGGCGTGACACAAAAGGGAGGGCATCTTTGCCTGAATGGATGAAACCACCCATAAGGCTCAGATAACACCTCCCAAATGTCAGCCTGGATGGAAAAGAAAACCTGCTCATGCAGTGCGACATCAGAAGATGTCGCACCTACTGAGCAGTGACACGGCGCCTATACGCTAAGGAGCAGACCTGCCCAATCCATCACCTCCATCCACCGTGAACGGTGAGGAGGGAAACGAGAGGGAGGGGGAGGGGCACTAAAAGCGCATCGCAGCTCCCAGGGACAGACAGGCAGCCAGTCCAAAAATCCCTGTGCACATTAAATAAACCCTACCATGTAAAACAAAGTGCCAAAGATGCAAAATGCTAAATGAAATAAAATGGTATGTCATAGGGGTCAAAAATGTTTAATAGACCAAGATCAGGTCTACCATGGATTGCAAATTGCAATTAAAAAGTAATTTGCCGACTGCTTGATAGTCAAATACACTCCTCCATCCCTGTTTGAATAAACTATGAAAGGTTGGGACTTTATATGAGATGCATGCATCCATGTGACTCCATGCCTGTATGAATACAAAGAAAGGGGTTTTGGGACGTTGGATGACAGGTATATACCAACCAGCAGTCATTGCAAAAAACATTTTTATTGTTGAGAGATCGTATAAAGCATAACAATTGTAAAAGATGCATATAATGCAGAAAAATGTATAGTAGACCAGGATTAGGTCTACCATGGATTGCAAAATGAAATTGCCGACTGCTTGATAGTCAGATACACCCCTCCATCCCTATTTGAATGAACTAAGAAAAGTTTGGGACTTTATATGAGACACATGTATTCATGTGACTCCATCCCTGTATGAATACAAAGAAAAGGGGTTCTGGGACTCTAAATGAGAGGTATATACCAACCAGCAGTCATTTCAAAAAACATTTTGATTTGTTGTGAGATCATATACATCATATCAATTGTAAAAGATGCATACACAAAATCACATATAGTCTATCAAGCAGTCGGCAATTGCATTTTGCAACCCATGGTAGACCTGATCCTGGTCTACTATACGTTTTCTGTATTATATGTGATTTTGTATATGCATAATTGATATGCTGTATATGATCTCTCAACAATAAAAATGTTTTTTGCAATGACTGCTGGTTGGCATACACCTCTCATTCAAATTTCCAAGACCCCTTTCTATGTGGAAGAAGATGCTCTGGTTAGATGAGACCAAAATTGAACTTTTTGGCCTAAAGGCAAAACGCTATGTGTGGCGGAAAACTAACACTGCCCATCACCCTGAACACATCATCCCCACAGTGAAACATGGTGGCAGTGTCATGTTGTGGGGATGCTTTACTTCAGCAGGGACAGAGAAGCTGGTCAGAGTTGATGGGAAGATGGATGGAGCCAAATACGGGGCAATCTTAGAAGAAAACCTGTTAGAGTCTGCAGAAGACTTGAGACTGGGGCAGAGGTTTGCCTTCCAGCAGGACAACAACCCTAAACATAGAGCCAGAGCTAAAATGGAATGGTTTAGATCAAAGCATATTCATGTGTTAGAATGGCCCAGTCAAAGTCCAGACCTAAATACAATTGAGAATCTGGCAAGACTTGAAAATTGCTGTCCACAGACACTGTCCATCCAATCTGACAGAGCTTGGCTTCAGCTATTTTGCAAAGAAAAATGGGCAAAAAATTCATACTCTAGATGTGAAAAGCTGGCAGAGACATCCCCAAAAAGACTTGCAGTGAAAGATGGCTCCGCAAAGTATTGACTCAGGGGGCTGAATGCAAATGCACGCCACACTTTTCACATATTTATTTATAACAATTTTTTAAAAACATTTATAATTTTCCTTCCACTTCACAATTATGTGCCACTTTGTGTTGGTCTATCACATAAAATCCCAATAAAATACATTTACATTTTTGGTTGTAACTTGCGGAAAATGTCAAGGGGTATGAATACTTTTTCTAGGCACTGTATGATGTAATGCAAGACATGAAATGCCCCTGGGCAGTGCCCATGCATTAAGACAGCCCTGTGTGAAGGGACTAAGAAAGTGTCAAAAAGGGACATGTCCAAGGAAACCCTGCACGGTGTTGTGAGTTATTTGCTTGCTATAGGAGACAGCTTTTGGTATTAGATAAACTCATTTTTGTTTATCCTAAAAGTGACTGGTGCCCATCTTTTCTGCAACCATCTACACCCACCATGCTGAAGAATCAGCGCACTGAGGTGAAATGTCAGCCCTCCCTGATGCAGGGGGTCTGGGGGGTGCTACACTATACATCTAAAATTAAAAATACCATATATACTCAAGTATAAGCCATCTTGAATATAAGCTGAGGCACCTAATTTTACCACAAAAAACTGGGAAAAGTTATTGACCCGAGTATACGCCTAGGGTGGGAAATGCAGCAGCCAGAACACAGGAATTGTAGCCAGAACACAGGGACAGGGAGCCAGAACACAGGGACAGGGAGCCAGAACATAGGGACAGGGAGCCAGAACACAGGGATCATAGCCAGGACACAGGGATTTTAGCCAGGACACAGAGACTGTAGCCAGAACACAGGAACTGCAGCCAGAACACAGGGACAGGGAGCCAGAACACAGGGCCAGGGAGCCAGAACACAGGGACAGGGAGCCAGAACACAGGGATCGTAGCCAGGACACAGGGATTTTAGCCAGGACACAGAGACTGTAGCCAGAACACATAAGGGATGAGTAAGGTATAATCAGTGTCAATGTTCGTGTCTTGCCGAGAAACTTCGTCGGACCGAGACAAATTACACTTAGATGGAATGAGTAGGGAATACACAAGACCGATGTCAGAGACA
>BLSH010537909.1:1118050-1133428 GCA_018402905.1 Glandirana rugosa | reverse complement strand
TGATATGTAAAAAGACGTAATATACGTATAAAATGTTAACAATATGACATATGCTAGAGAGTTGTTATCTTTACCAAAAACGTTACTGACGACCAACCATATATGGACAGTAGGTTTCAGGGTTTTGGGGAAAGAAACATAAGTATGTCCGTACCTCAGTGTACCTACGTACGTAGAGTATATTTCAGGGTTTGGAAAGTATCAAATAAGTTTGTATCAATGTATCAATGTATCAAACAGTCCAACTTTTTTCTGTGTTCAGGTAGGTCAAGTTGGTTTTTTTTTTTTTCCATATATGTATATATGTGTATATGTGTATTTTTTGCCTTCCTCTGGATCAACTGTGGGTGAAGGATTGTATATGGGATTATTTGGTTGTATGTGTATATGTGTATATGTGTATATATGTATATACCTTTTTTTTTTTTTGGTTGAACTGGATGGACTTGTGTCTTTTTTCAACCTGACAAACTATGTAACTATGTAACTATGTTTGAATAAACTATGAAAGGTTTGGGACTTTATATGAGATGCATGCATCCATGTGACTCCATGCCTGTATGAATACAAAGAAAGGGGTTTTGGGACTTTGGATGACAGGTATATACCAACCAGCAGTCATTGCAAAAACCATTTCTATTGTTGAGAGATCGTATACAGTATAACAATTGTAAAATATGCATATAATGCAGAAAAATGTATAGTAGACCAGGATTAGGTCTACCATGGATTGCAAAATTAAATTGCTGACTGCTTGATAGTCAGATACACCCCTCCATCCCTATTTGAATGACCTAAGAAAAGTTTGGGACTTTATATGAGACACATGCATTCATGCGACTCCATCCCTGTATGAATACAAAGAAAAGGGGTTCTGGGACTCTAAATGAGAGGTATATACCAAACCAGCAGTCATTTCAAAAAACATTTTGATTTGTTGTGAGATCATATAAATCAGTGGTTCTCAACCCTGTCCTCAAGTACCCCCAACAGGCCATGTTTTGGGAGTTTCTCTTGGATAAAATAGCTGTCCAATATACCAAGCTATTGACTCTGATTTAAGACACCTGTGCAAGATAAAGGAAAACCTGAAAACATGGCCTGTTAGGGGTACTTGAGGACAGGGTTGAGAACCACTGATATAAATCATATCAATTATAAAAGATGCATACACAAAATCACATATAGACTATCAAGCAGTCGGCAATTGCATTTTGCAACCCATGGTAGACCTGATCCTGGTCTACTATACGTTTTCTGTATTATATGTGATTTTGTATATGCATAATTGATATGCTGTATATGATCTCTCAACAATAAAAATGTTTTTTGCAATGACTGCTGGTTGGCATACACCTCTCATTCAAATTTCCAAGACCCCTTTCTATGTGGAAGAAGATGCTCTGGTTAGATGAGACCAAAATTGAACTTTTTGGCCTAAAGGCAAAACGCTATGTGTGGTGGAAAACTAACACTGCCCATCACCCTGAACACATCATCCCCACAGTGAAACATGGTGGCAGCGTCATGTTGTGGGGATGCTTTACTTCAGCAGGGACAGGGAAGCTGGTTAGAGTTGATGGGAAGATGGATGGAGCCAAATACAGGGCAATCTTAGAAGAAAACCTGTTAGAGTCTGAGAAGACTTGAGACTGGGGCAGAGATTTGCCTTCCAGCAGGACAACAACCCTAAACATAGAGCCAGAGCTACAATGGAATGGTTTAGATCAAAGCATATTCATGTGTTAGAATGGCCCAGTCAAAGTCCAGACCTAAATACAATTGAGAATCTGGCAAGACTTGAAAATTGCTGTTCACAGACACTGTCCATCCAATCTGACAGAGCTTGGCTTCAGCTATTTTGCAAAGAAAAATGGGCAAAAAATTCACTCTCTAGATGTGAAAAGCTGGTAGAGACGTACCCAAAAAGACTTGCAGTGAAAGATGGCTCCGCAAAGTATTGACTCAGGGGGCTGAATGCAAATGCACGCCACACTTTTCACATATTTATTTATAACAATTTTTGAAAAACATTTATAATTTTCCTTCCACTTCACAATTATGTGCCACTTTGTGTTGGTCTATCACATAAAATCCCAATAAAATACATTTACATTTTTGGTTGTAACATGCGGAAAATGTCAAGGGGTATGAATACTTTTTCAAGGCACTGTATGATGTAATGCAAGACATGTAATGCCCCTGGGCAGTGCCCATGCATTAAGACAGCCCTGTGTGAAGGGACTAGGAAAGTGTCAAAAAGGGACTTGTCCACGGAAACCCAGCATGGTGTTGTGAGTTATTTGCTTGCTATAGGAGACAGCTTTTGCTATTAGGTAAACTCATTTTTGTTTATCCTAAAAGTGACTGGTGCCCATCTTTTCTGCAACCATCTACACCCACCATGCTGAAGAATCAGCACACTGAGGTGAAATGTCAGCCCTCCCTGATGCAGGGGGTCTGGGGGGTGCTAAACTATACATCTAAAATTAAAAATACCATATATACTCGAGTATAAGCCATCTTGAATATAAGCTGAGGCACCTAATTTTACCACAAAAAACTGGGAAAAGTTATTGACCCGAGTATACGCCTAGGGTGGGAAATGCAGCAGCCAGAACACAGGAATTGTAGCCAGAACACAGGGACAGGGAGCCAGAACACAGGGACAGGGAGCCAGAACATAGGGACAGGGAGCCAGAACACAGGGATCATAGCCAGGACACAGGGATTTTAGCCAGGACACAGAGACTGTAGCCAGAACACAGGAACTGCAGCCAGAACACAGGGACAGGGAGCCAGAACACAGGGCCAGGGAGCCAGAACACAGGGACAGGGAGCCAGAACACAGGGATCGTAGCCAGGACACAGGGATTTTAGCCAGGACACAGAGACTGTAGCCAGAACACATAAGGAATGAGTAAGGTAGATTCACATTAAACAGAGCCACGCTGCTTCAAAGAGCCGTTCTGTGCTTGTAACTGTGACTAATCACATTGGAATGCAGAGAATGCTGAGAGAGAGCTGCAGATCTTCACTGAGATCAGGAGGTGGGCGGGACTGAACAGCTAACACCCGTGTGTCCTGCCCACCTCCCCGACATCAAGATGAAAATCTGACACCTCTCTCAGCATTCTCTACATTCCAATGTGATTAGTCACAGTTACATGCATAGAACGGCTCTTAGAAGCAGCGCGGCTCTGTTTAATGTGAATCTACTCATCACCCACAGACACTGACTCGGGTATAAGCCGAGGGGGGTCGTTTTCAGCAAAAAAATGTGCTGAAAAACCCGGCTTATACTCAAGTATATATGGTATGTTAGTTTATACATACACATTACAGAAATTTGTAGATGTCCTTTTGCTTGGCAATATTTTTACATATTCTTTTTTGCATAGTGTAAATACAGAACATCATTAACATTTGGAAAAGCTGAGTATTTATATTTTGCTTTGTTTTTACATGTTGCTTTCTTTCTAGGGTAATTGAGGCATGTCCTAAGAATGGTGCACGTGAGGCCTTCGTTTTTCTAGGTGTACAATGGCTTGAGTAAAAACAGAGCCCATTCTCCCAACATTAAAGACTTGGATGTGCAAAGAGTCAACAGTTTTAATGTTCTCGGCTGAAGAGAGAAAAGATTGAATGAGACAGGGAAATATGGATGATGACATAACTGTATAAATAAACACTTAATCATGATGACTTCTAGAGCACAGAGTCATTAGTAGAGTTTAAATATGATTAGTAACACAAATATCATCTAGCCATTCTTTATTTGGCTTCACACTTATTTATTTGCTTGGTGATCCAGACCAACACAGAGTAGCTCACAGGATATTAGTTATGCTCCTAAGTATGTTGTTTTAAGGATGTTGTCTGAGGAAAGTGTGTCATCCTCTAATCTGGAAATGGATTACCTAACGTTCAACTGATGCTTGGCTTCTATGACTTTCCATTAGATTGTCTAAGGGGAAGACATGGAAAATCAGTGATCAGAAACTGGATATCTTTCGAAGGTTTACCTAGAAACCACATTTTAGAAAGCAAGCCAAAAACATACTGTAACTAGTTCAGTTGCTTTACCTTATAAGTGAGTGCTGATATTAATGCTAACGGAATTATAATGACACAAATGTCTATTTGTTTTAATATTACACAATTTATTATGGTTTTAGATCTAATTGTAGCAATGAAGTCTTGCATGGTGAGCGTGCATACAGGCCATGGCAGATGAGAGCATTACTTATTGTTTTCTTTAAAAAAATTGTACCTGCTAATTCCAGGTCTTTCTGAAGCTCTCCACAGGTTGTCCTTGGCTCTTGGACAACTCTTCTGATAATTCTTTTCATTCCTCTGTCAGAAATCATGCAAGGAGCACTTGGTCGTGGCCGGTTTATGGTGAAATTACGTTCTTTCCACTTCCAGATTATGGCCCCAACAGTGCTCACTGGAATATTCAGAAGTTTAGAAATCCTTCTGCAACCAATGTCATCAGTATGTTTTGTAACAATAAGGTTGTAAAGGTCTTCAGAGAGCTCTTTGCTTTTACCCATCATGAGATGTTTCTTGTTTGACACCTTGATAATGAGAGACCTTTTATAGGCCATCAGTTGAGAGTGAACCAGCTGATATTAATTTGTAGTCGCAAGGGGCACGATTTCTTTCTAATTACTGACAGATTTCAACTGGTCTCTTCACTCCTTCCCTGTGTCATTCCATTTTATTACACATAACTTAATTTCTGAACTTATTTGTTTTGGTTTGCATGTATGGATTGCATGGGTTTTTACTGACATGTGGTCAGTAAAATTTCATGTCAGTAGCACCGTTAGAGATATATTTAGCTAGAAAAATGGTGACGTGTTCAATATTATTTTACCCGCTGTATATTAATTTGTGCCCTCCTAAGAATGTCCACTTCCTTTATGCTCAAACTCTTTGACCAATGACGTTCCAAGTACACTGCCCTCTCAAGACTTGCCGTGAATTTCATAGAAATAATATATCAGAGCCCCCTCTGGCCTCTAGGTGTCACTATTTAAAGTTGTAATAAAAAAGTGTAGCGCTCAGAAAATGTAAAGTGCAAACTTTACCAAAAAAATGTAAATTAAAGTGAATGTTAAGAGAAAAGGGGTGAGACATTGAGTGAGGCATATATATATATAAAATAAATATTTATTTAAAAGTAAATCAGAGTAGACAAGTGTGTGTATAAATAAATATTAATAAATACTCTGTGCTGGCTGTCCATGCTGCATCACCTGGATCCATGGGTCCTTTGACTCACATTGTCCGGGAGCTGCGATCCACTCTGCAGGCTCTTCCCGCTCCCCCTTTTGGGGTGGGCAGAGTGCATCGACATCACATTCCTGACATCCTTTCGTAAACTAGCAATCGCGCTGTCAGTATGTTTCCATCTGCAGCACCTGTGATGGGGTCTTGACGCCATACACCAACCGAGATACCGCTCGGATGTTGACACCTCCCTCTCTCTTTGTTTGCTTATGTGACATTAGAGGGCATGCATGGAGCGTACCCTTATAGGCCCACTGGGGACGGCAGATCTCTTCAGATGGCCTCACCTGTGTACACCTGTCACATTCAATCACGGCTCCCTAGGTTAACATCAGGTATCCTGTCTATTTACAACCTTATCTTGCACTTCCATATTGATTCTCTTGGGTGTCTATCTTGGATTGTTCCCCTTGTCTATTCCATGTACTTTCTCCCTGTTTAACTTTCCTACTTGGGCTTCACTTTACATAAACATTCTATCTGCATCCATCCTGTTTTCCAATTAAGTGCAGGACTATGTTATACACACTTTTTTATTTTAGAAGCCCTGCAGGATATTTATGTTCAAATATCTTTGGTCACACACAGGAAGTGCCATTATGGGGATATCTGTATCCCCGGATGCCGTCCTGCATGGGTCACACCTATGATACGCCACCACAGCTCCCGCACATGATGCCCCCTCAGGGGGGGACTCCAGGTTTTTGATGCCAAACCTTCAGTGCACAGCAACCTGATGAGTACAGGACACCTACTGAGGTAGCCCATTTCCTCTTTGCTCCCCTTCTTTTTGACTTTTGTTCAAAGATATTTACTCTAGAACTTTTATATTCTATTTACAGATACACACATGTTTTGCTCATGAAGAATGGATACTATTCCATAGAACGCGTCAAGCTTTTGTACCTACCATGTTTCAATCGATCATGTGTTTATCACAGTTTTTTTACAATAATGTGACCCTAATCATGTATTCAGTGGATAGTAAGTTAAGAGATGTCTTTCAAACCCTCTATCTCTGTACATCGATATGTATTACTATGTGACCCAACATGTATATAGATGAATCACTGTGATATTATTTATTACTACACACACTTGTCTACTCTGATTTACTTTTAAATAAATATTATATATATATATATATCTGAGTGCCTCACTCAAAGTCCCACCCCTTTTCTCTTAACTTCTGTTGTCCAGGGATGGAGGCATGAGTAACCTAGGTCCCTGCCTCATCTAAAGTCCCACATCCCCATAGGGGGGTTCTCTGCCTTTGTAATTAAAGTGGATGTAAACCGGATTCATGAAATTTGAGCTGGGAACATCTATCTGCAGTGTTTTGTTACCTCTCTTCAAAGCACTGTGTCCCGTAGCTGTCTCCTGCTCCATTCTTCTGTTATCAGCCTAATAACTCCTGCCACGTTCTCCATCACATGTGATAAAAACAGCCTGAGTTTTGTGTTGGGGAGATTGCTATAAATAGATTAGCACACTGCTGAATGAGTCAACGAACAGAGCTGAAAGTCTTTACCTATAAGGAGGGGAGTGTGTGCCTTTCCTCTAATTGGATGTCTTGGCTGATTGGAGGAGAGGCACACAACCCCCTAATATGCCAGGCTTCACTGCAATGCTAACCAGGAAGAGAAAATCTCCCAACATGATGTGCATTTTCTAAACAGTACAAAGAGATGAAGACAGCAAATATACATGTAATACTTATGTATGTGCGAGTACTAATGAAAATACTATTGCTCAGACTGATATTCACCATAATTTACCCGCAGGAGGGAAAATAGTTGAGGAAAATTCTGAACCCACATTAAGGGATGTTTACTCCCTAATGCAACACTGATCCTCCTCCCTTTCCTTGCTTACAGGCCAGGTACAGGCAATACAGGAAGAGGTTTCTCACATACACAATGATCTACTGAAACTTTCCCACTTCTCCACTGTCCCTGGATAGTGAAGAGTCTGCTCTGGCACTTCTTCAAAACTCCATCCTTTATACACCTGCCTCTGGTAACAGGAGTGGTCCTCCCTTTGTGGTAACTTCTTTACCGCTGGCACGATCCGGCTCTCCCTCAGGCAGAGCCTCCTCAACTTGACTAGGCCTCCGACTTGAAGCCTAACAAGATGCTGCTGTTTGGTTTTACTGGATTGGCCTCAGACAGACCTAGCAGCCAGGAGCTACCGGGGTAGGCCTCAGGCTTCTGGCCTAGCAACTCGGAGCGATTCGACACACACATCCACCCAGGCAGCCGGGTGGGAAAGAACACCAATCACCTGACTCCTTCCAAATAAATAGACTATACCAGCATGCTCAGAGGCCAAAAGAAACTCCTGCTGATTGGTAGAGACAACATATTTACTCATAACCCGAATTCACTGTGATCCATCATCCTAATGTCAAAGGCAGCAGTGGCACCTATTGACAGAAGGGAAGGACTACAAACCAGACGCAGGCTTAGGACAGAAAGCAGTGGATCCTGACTACTAATTAGCCAGGTTAGTTACTACCTAGCACAACTAAATTTGATAGCAGCCCTGTTTAGGACCAGGATACTACACACCATTTGTTGCTCCTGCCTGCTGACACAGTCCCTGGTACACTCCACCTGTCAGTCCTGGCCACTGCCATTATTCTTTTACCAAACTTCTCCTTCAAGAGGAGTTGCAGTTGCAGTTGCATACATCTTCTTTGGTGCTCCTGCTAGATTCTCCGTTTCCTCACTACTCACCTAGCCAATAGTCTTATTGCATCTTCCTGCTATATCTGCCAGTATTTGGTGATGTGGGGAAGCGACCTGGGGCAGGACGCAGCCAGGGGAATACCACCCATCCACTCCACTCTTCAGAAATTCCATCCATGGTCAGAATAGGAACTAGTTCACTCTGTTTCATACAAGTTTGATACATATTTCTGTTCTATACTTAAATGATAACTTGAAGAACAAGCGCCTATCAAACATTTTATGCATAGCACTATCTGCCATGGTTTCTATGGTATTATTATGATAAATTATAATAAAAATTTAGACTGTAAATATGATTGTAAAGTTGGAATTCTTTTTTTTTTTTTTTTTATTATTATTATTTCTTTATTGCGTTATACAAAAAGGGATACAGAGAAATGAACATAAAAAAATATACCTCAGAATGCGTGGACTGATTGCTATCACAGTAAAGTTAGTGGTAGATAAGCGAGGTACAAGTATCAACAATAGTAACTTAATAACAATTGAACTAGAACAGGGTAAGAGAGACGGGGTCAACAGAGACGGGCCGGTCTGCCCTCCAGGCACCCCTATGGGGATTTCACTGTGCCCTGGAAGGAGAGGGCCGGTGTTGCCCTAACAAGAGTGGGAGTGGTCCAGAAAGGAAGGGAACCACGTTGTTCTAGTTGTGGTGGTAGCACGAGTTAGGCAATAGTTACTTAATGCTTATGAAGGATCAGAGGACAAAAAGGAGAAAAGAGAAAAAGAAGAGGGGGAGGAATAAATAGAAAGAGGGAAAAAGGGGAGGAGGTGGGAGTCCGTGGGGGTAATCTGGATGATCGCTCCTGTTATCAACATGAAGTGAAATGTACTTCTCACCATGGTAATAGGACTTCTTGTTGGAAGGTGTGAGGGAGAAATTTGTCAATCCAGGGTTTCCATACTTGTTCGAATTTGGGGATATGGTTTTTATCCACAGCGTCCATCTTTGCATGGACCGTGTAAGATGTTACTCTATGTTTTGTCTCCGCAATTGCCAAGGAGGGAGATTTCCATGCCTTAGCTATAGTTTGCTTAGCCGCAGTGAAGAGGGGCATTAGGCGATTGAATTGTTTGCATGATAACGTGTCGGGTTTGATGAGCAGGGGGGCCATCGTGGGTTCTGGATTTAGTGGTGTGTCAATCAGTTGTGACGCTATATTGAAAACCAATTTCCAAAATGTATATGCCAGAGGGCAAGTCCACCAAGTGTTGAAAAAGGTTCCCGACTCGGGGCAGCCTCGGAAACAATGCGGGGCGTACGATGGAACATATTTCGCTATTCTTGAGGGCACTAAATACCACCTGGTTAGGACTTTATAGTTGGTTTCCATTACTTGTGTGCTGGGTGAGGAGGATTTAATTGCAGCCCACGCTGCGGCCCATTGGGCGTGATCTAGGGTGGTTCCCAGGTCATCTTCCCATTTCCGAACATAGGGAGGGAAAGTCGGGCTCGTGGTGGAAAGGAGTTGCGAATATAGTATGGAAATAGTTCCTCTTGCATGCGGGTCTTGCTTGCATAAATTTTCGAAGTGAGAGAAAGTGTTATAAGGGGCTTTATTCAGAATTATAGTCGCATAAAAGTTCTTTATTTGGAGATATCGAAATATCTCCGATTGGGGGATTTTATGCTGTTCCTTCAATGCCTGAAAGGTTAAGAACGAGGATGCGGATACTAAATTTTTTAGCCTTAACAGCCCTAGGTCCATCCAAGCTTGGAAGGCTCTAGGTGACTCCCAGGCAGGGGGTAAGGCTGGATTTCGGAGGAACGAAAGGAGAGGGTTATGGGGGGATTGTAAGTTGTGTTTTATTTTTAACCTATCCCACAGTGAGATGTAATGTTTGGTGATAGGGTTATTGATTGTGGGGCGATCCTTTTGGTTGAGCCAAAGCAGGTTGGAAAGTGACAGGGGATCGCAGTCTACTGACTCAACTGCTACCCATAAGGGTATTTCCCGTGTGGCGTGATATTTAGGTAGGGTTGCCAGATGGGCTGCCTTGTAATACAATGAAAAGTTGGGCATTCCGAGGCCTCTGCTTAGCTTAGGAAGAAAGAGGGTTAGCTTGGAGACCCTCGGTTTAACAGAGCCCCAGATAAAATTGGTCGTTCTTGACTGGAGAATGCGTAAGTAGTACGCCGGGATGGAGGCAGGTATAACTCGGAAAAGATATAATAGTTTAGGTAAGATACACATTTTCACTACTGCGATCCTCCCAAGCCAGGATAGGGGCAGGGGGGCCCATTGGTTCATGAGATTTGTTACTGTTTTTAACATGCCCGGGTAGTTTAATGAGAAAAGGTGGGACGGGTCAGCTGGGAGTTGGACTCCTAGGTAAGGGATCGATTTTAATGCCCAAGGGAACGGGAGAGCTTCTCATACTGATTTAAGCTCGGATGGGGAGAGGGAGATGTTTAACGCCCTGGACTTATGCATGTTGATCACTAGGCCTGATATTTTTGCGAAGTCGTTGAGGGTGCTTATAAGATTGGTGCCGGAAATCATAGGGGAAGAGAGGAACAGTAAAATATCGTCCATGAACAGACAAATTTTGTGATGAAATCCGCCAAGTTCGATGCCTTTGATAGATTGGTTTGACCGAATCACTTGCGCTAAGGGTTCGATAGCCAATGTAAAAAGAAGCGGTGAAAGCGGGCATCCCTGTCTTGTTCCTCTCTCAATGTTAAACTTTTGTGATTTGTAGCCCGCATAGTGGATGTATGCCTTTGGATTGCTATATAATGCTTCGATCCAGCGCAGGAAATGTGGTCCAAATCCCCATCTCCGTAGAGAGTGGAGGAGGTAGGGCCAAGACAGGGTATCAAAGGCTTTGGTGATATCTAGCGATAAGAAGCAAGCTGGAATGCGTCGCTTTCTGGCTATATGAGCAATGAGGGCTGCTCAGCGGATATTATCACTGGTCTGGCGGAGAGGTATGAAGCCAGTCTGGTCTCTGTGGATCAGTCTACCAATGAAGGTATTCAAACGCGTGGCTAGTATTTTAGTTAGTAGTTTTATGTCTAAGTTTAGGAGCGATATCGGACGAAAATTGGAGGGGAGTGAGTCATCGGAGTTTGGTTTTGGGATCATGCTTATGATGGCGGCTAGAGATTCCTCCCTAAAGTTATGGTGATCCAGGATTGCATTGAAAGCTTTAGCTAGGACCGGGGCCAGGAGTTCCGAATAGGCTCGATAATAGGCTGCCGTGAAGCCATCGGGACCTGGGGATTTATTCGGTTTCAAGTTTTTGATGGCCAACGCAATTTCTTCTGACGTAATGGGGTCATCGAGTAAGTCTCGCTCAATTTGGGTTACCTGCGGCAGATTAAGTTAGGCAAATAAGGTTTCAGTCGCTACTGGATCAAATGGAGTCGCTTGCGTGTATAGAGTATTGAGGTGGTTCTGGAATTTATTAACTATTCTAAGCGGGTTACTGGTATAAGAATCTTTGCCTAATTTTAGCCTGACTGGCTTGAAGGGATCATTTAGCCGTTTCAGAATGCGGGTCAGGGGTGCATCCAGTTTGTTAGCTTTCATGAAATGGGTATGCTTTGCTTTCTGGTGTGTGATATTGGCGTCGTCTGTTAAGAAAAGGTCGAATTGTAGTTTTGCCATGTCTAATGTGGACTTGGTGTCAGGGTTAGGATTTGCAGAGAATCTAGAGTAGGCAGAAAGATATTCCTGCTCAAGTTTTTCTGCTAATTCCCTGGGTTCCTTCTTGAAAAGGAAGGAGTGCTTTTGGATAGTATTGCGAATAGATGGTTTATGGGCCTCCCATAGGGTGATTGGGGACACGTCTAGAGTGGAATTAAAGGTGAGATATTCCCTAAGCGCCTGCTCAATATGAAATTTGTGTGAGGGGTGTTTCAACAGATCCTTAGGTAGAGACCAAGAAGTATCATGTGATTTGGGTATTAAGGAAGATAAAGATTTGTAGACAGCACAATGATCAGACCAAGGTACTGGTAGGATCTTGGAAGAGAGAATCTCTGGGGCCAATCTTGTGGATGTCAGGATGTGATTGATTTGTGAAAAGGTCTTATGAGGATGGGAGTAATGGGTGTATTTCCTTTTACCCGCTTTGGATTTGCGCCAGGTATTGATTAGATTGAATCCGTTTAAAAGGAGTTGGAAGGCTTGTCTATGTTGGGTAGTGGTGGGGGAATTAAGTGATTTGTCTAGAAAGGGATATATGACCTGGTTTGAGTCCCCGCAGATAATGACTGTACCAAATTTATGGCTATCTACAACTTGCATAAGGTGAGAGAGAAAGGAGTGGGGGTGTTTATTCGGGGCATAATAGGAGACGATAGTTACCTCCATGTCAGCTAGGCCTGTCAGGCCCAGGCCTGTCACAATGATATACCCCCCTTCTGGGTCCTTAAGTTCTGATCTGAGGGAGAACGGGGTGGATTTGTGTATTGCTATAAGCCTGCCACGTTTTTTGGTAGAGGCTGAGGTTGAAAACACTTGGGGGTAGAAACTACAGAAGAATTTAGGTGTGTTACGTATTGTGAAATGAGTCTCCTGTAGGCAAATCAGGTGTGCTTTCTGCGTTTTTAAATAGTTGAACGCCTTAGTGCGTTTTTGTGGGACATTGAAACCCTGGACGTTTAGAGTGATAATGTTTAAGGGTGCCATGGTGAAGGTAATGTAAGGGGTAGCTTACCTGTAGGAGCTGGGATCAGGTCATCCAGATACCACCGCGCGGGCTCATAAGAGGAGGAAAAGAGGTGCAGAAAAGCTGATGGAGGGAGAGAAGGGTAAAGAGGAACATCGTTAGTGTAAGGCAAAATACAACAAAAAACATAATGTACAAATAAGGCCTGTGAAGGGGAAGAAAATTCCTGTTTAGGGGAAAAAGTTCCCTTGTCGGGGGTCCACATATTAAGTGTGGGCCCGCGAGGAGGGGTGGGTGGAGCGCATGGGTCCTCCCGCCGGGGACATCAGCGAATCAAAGGGTTAATAAGCAATAAAACTTGGCTGCACTAAATAAGTAATTAAGTGGTTGGTGGACCAGCAATGATGAGTGGACAGGGTATATAAAAGTGTCTGATAAGGGGGTGTGGTATGGGGGAAGTAGCTAAATCAGGGGGGGTTCCTCCCTATGCAGGAGAGGGGTCAATGGAATAGTTCGGATGGTGTGAGAGAAAGCTAGGAGACTTGACCAGTCAGAGATTAGTAGGAGGCAAAGGGTTACTGTGGATCTTGGAAGCCGGAAGAAGCAGTAGGTCTAAGGATCATATAGTCCACAGAGTTCCATCGGATGATGGTGGCACAGGAGTTGCACACAGGCGGGTCTCCACGGGTATCCAGGAAGGTGGAACTTCGAATAAGCGTGGTGGAAGGCTACAGTTAAATTCTGGAGGAGGATTCTTAGGAAAGATGGAGAAGAGGGGAGGCTAAAAAATGGCCTTGGTGTGCAAAGGGAGTCCACCAGTGTGAAGGGTATTAACAAGAGGGGTGGATGGGGTCATACCACCTCAGTGAAAATGGAGCGTCCTCGCAGTCGGGGACAATAAGGCGTTTAAATCCGCGAAGTGAGATCAGTCCATCGAGTCCTCTTGCTCATGGGGTGGTGAGGCCAGCCGGCTTCTTATGTAGGTAGGTGCTGTCAAGGAAACCAGTGGGAGGCTTTGGTTTGCGCGGGGAGCTTGAAGCAGAGCGACGCCTTGAGGATCCGGAGCTTGGAAGGTCATCTGTTAGGTGAAGATCATGCAGAGTTTGAGATAGTTCATCCGGTGTTCTGCATTTATACTTAGAGCCTTGATGTGAGAAATGAATAGAGAATGGGAAACCCCATTGGTATGAGATGCTGCGTTTTTGCAGCTCCAGAAGTAATGGTTTCATGGCCCTGCGTTTGGAAATGGTTAGCTGTGATAAAGCAGAGAAGAGTTGGTAATTGTGGCCTTGGAACTTGAGGGATTCTCTGCCGCGGGCAGCTTCCATTAGTTGTTTCTTGGTTCTGTAATAGTGAAATTTTGCGATAATATCACGGGGGGGGGAGGCCCTCTTGTTTCTTTGGGGTGAGAGCCCTGTGGATGTGATCCATTTCTAGACGCTCTATTGGGATGGAGGGCAGTAGCTCCTGAAACAGAGCTGTGATGGTTGAGTGCAAATCTAGTACAGTCTCAGGGATCCCACAGATACAAATATTCGATCGCCTCTCCCTGTTTTCATAATCCTCCAATCTAGATAGGAGGGTGAGGTTTTCTTCTTTTAAATTTTAAATTTCAGTTGTATGATCATTAGTAAAGGCCTCCAGATCATCCACCTTTTCTTCTAATGCCGCGGTGCGGGCCCCTAGCTCCCTTATTTCCTTGGAGAGACTGCTAGTTATGTGATCATATGTCTGCTTCAGTGCCCTATGCACCATCTTTTCAAATTGCTGCAGAAGCTCTGACGGGGCTGCTATCTGATCTGGATTGAGGCTCGGGAGGGCAGGGTACTCACTGTCCGATTCCTCTTGTATGGAGGGCTGAGAAAGCGGCTGCTTAGGAGTGCGGTTCCCTTCCCCTGGGGAGGCGCGTACAGAGGAGGAGGAGGGCACCACCATCTTGGTATGTCCCCGGGTGAAGACCTCTCTGATTGTGGCTGTTTTCGTTTTGCCTCGTGAGTGTCTCAGGACCATACCGATTGGTCCGAGATAATTCCTGGGGTCGTGGCAAGCGGCGGGTCTGTATGATAGGATCGGCGGATGGCAGCTTGCAGTACAGTGCGGCTGATATTCCCACGGAGGAGCGGAGATCTAGCCTCGCATGTCCTGCTCGCTAGGGCTGTGCATGCGCTCTCTCGTAAAGTTGAAATTCTTATATTTCTTCCTTTTATTTTTGCAAGGTTTCCAAATTTTTTAAATATTGTTTAGTCTGAAAAAGAATCTGAAATAATATACTGCTTGAAAAGGGAAATTACAAAGTTAGTATTTCATGACAATAAAGAGAAACTTAACGTGGAAGCCACTATCACTGACTCTTATTCTCAAAATGCCTGTTGGTTTTCATGCTGATCAGGTGGTTTATATTTACGCACAGTGTACTATATATCAGTGTACACTGTACATACGGTATATAGTACACTTGACGTTGTGTATTTATATACAGAGCTTGGCATATATATATATATATATATATATATATATATATACACTCACAGCGTATTGAGTGTGCACTATATATCTGTACATACGGTATATAGTACACTTGACGTGGTGTATTAAAATATATACAGCCGGGTATATTGTGAGTTATGCGACACACATACATATATATACATATGGTCCGACATATATAAAATTATGTGGTGTAGTTCACATGATATATGGCATACAT
>BLSH010537909.1:1107087-1117749 GCA_018402905.1 Glandirana rugosa | reverse complement strand
GCTAGCTAGCTTTAAAAGCGTGTTTAAAAATGGGTGTACACTATATATCAGTACATTCGGGGGTGTACGGTATATAGCACACTACTTGACGTGTTGTCTTCAAATATATACTGTCTAGTGTATCCAGATATACACGCAGCTTATTGAGTGTACACTATATATGAATACATTTGGGGGTGTACGGTATATAGCAAACTACTTGACGTGTTGTCTTCAAATATATACAGTCTAGTGTATCCAGATATACACGCAGCGTATTGAGTGTACACTATATATGAGTACATTCGGGGGTGTACAGTATATAGCACACTACTTGACGTGGTGTCTTCAAATATATAGCAAAAAAAGGGCCAAGGATAACTCCAAGGCAAATACCAAGCTCTACTTACCGGCCAGCCTGTAACCAACCAGATTAACCTGTTTAGCAGTATGCGTTTAGGGGTTTAGTTGCACAAATTTGCAAATGCATGCGTAAGCTACAGGCCCCGCCAAGGCACCCTGTGATCTGTAGTCCCTAAATCTGACTCCACAGTGGGAGCACATGCATTTATATGGTAGGTGAAGGCAGATGGTCTGGCGGGGGCCTCATCCCTCCTTAAAGGTGCAGGGGCACATTAAACACCCAGCATATAGCACAGTGGCAGCAAAGATGTCAATGCGTTGCCTGACCAAAAAACAAATGTTCCAAACAATGACCACTGCCTACACCTATAACTGGCCTTTGCAGCAAGGAGCATTGGAGGGCAACACACAGCAAAAAAAGCACCAAGGATAAATCCAAGGCAAATACCAAGCTCTACTTACTGACCAGCCTGCGACCAACCAGATTAACCTGTCTAACAGTATGCATTTAAAAACAGGGGTTTAGTTGCACAAATTTGCAAATGCATGCGTAAGCTACAGGCCCCGCCAAGGCACTCTGTGATCTGTAGTCCCTATCTCTGACTTGTAAGAGACACCACAGTGGGAGCACATGCATTTATATAAGATAGGTGAAGGCAGATGGTCTGGAGGGGGCCCATCCCTCCTTAAAGATGCAGGGGCACATTGAAAACCCAGCATACAGCACAGTGGCACAATTTTTAAACTAATTTACAACAGCAGGGCCCCCGCCAAAATTTTAAAAAATGACGTGGGGTTCCCCCCCCAAAATCCAAACCAGGCCCTTCAGGTCCGGTATGTAATTTAAGGGGAACCCCGTGCCAAAATTTAAAAAAAATGACGTGCCCCCCCCAAAAAATCCAAACCAGGCCCTTCAGGTCTGGTATGGAATTTAAGGGGAACCCCGCACCAAAATAATAAGAAAAAAATGATGTGGGGTCCCCCCAAAATCCAAACCAGGTCCTTCAGGTCTGGCATAGATTTTAAAGGGAACCCCACGCCAAAAAAAATTGCGTAGGCCCCCCCAAAATCCAAACCAGACCCTTATCCGAGCACACAGCCCTGGCATGGCAGGAGGGGGTGGGGACAAGCAAGTGCCCCCCTTCGAAACATACCAGGCCACATGCTCTCAACGTAGGGAGGATGCTTTGAGGTCACCCCCAAAGCACTTTGTCCCCATGTTGATGGGGAGAAGGCCCTCATCCCCACAACCCTGGCCGGTGGTTGTGGGGGTCTGCGGGCAGGGGGCTTATCAAAATCTGGAAGCCCCCTTTAATAAGGGGGCTACCAGATCCCGACCACCTTCTGTGAATAGGTATGGGGTACATTGTACCCCTACCCATTAACCAAAAAAGAGTGTAGTGGTAAAAAAAACAAGAGCCAGTTTTGACAAGTCCTTTATTGTGTAAAACAGGTCTTTTCTTCTTTCTTCTTTCTTCCTCCATCTTCTCCTGGACTGGTCCTTCTTCTGGTCTTCTGTGTCTTCTTGCTTCCTCTCTTCATCTTCAATCTTCATCTTCTTCTTCCTTCTTCTTTCACCGCCGCCGATCTCCCCGCTGCTGCTGTCCGGCCCCTGCGCATCTCCCAGAATGGGTGGTCTTCACAATGACAGTTCTTTTATAAGAAGGGACGGGGCCACCCAGTGACGTAACCGAGTGTACCCGCTCCCTTCTGACATCATGCGATGTCAGAGGGGGCGGGTCGCCTCCCCCAAAGCACCCATACTCCTCATGTTGAGGGCATGTAGCCTGGTAGGGTTCAGGAGGGGGGATGCTCGCCCGCCCCCCCCCCCCCATCCTAACCGGCCAGAGCTGCATGTTCGGATAAGGGTCTGGTTTGGATTTTAGGGGGAATTCCACGTCAATTTTTTTTAAAAATATGGCACGGGGTTCCCCTTAATTTCCAAACCAGACCCGAAGAGCATGGTTTGGATTGGGGGGGGGGGGACCCCATGCATTTTTTTTTTGCGTTTTTTTTTTTTTGTATATTGCCGGGAACCGGCAATACATTACAGCCGCAATTTTAAATGACAATGGAAATGTCATTTTGCTCTGGCTATGTTCTACACCTCACAGAGACAGGATACCCCCCCGGCACAATATTTAAAGGAATTTTCCCTTTTTTTTCACTTTAAGCATTATTAAAATGACTGCTCCTGAAAAAAGATTGATTTAAAAACATTTTTTTTTCATTGATACATTTCCCCTAGGACAGGACCAGGGTCCCCATACACTTTTTAGGGCAATAACATTGCAGATAAGCCTTTAAAATGAGCACTTTTGATTTTTCATGTTGAGGGTCCCATAGACTTTAATGGTGTTCAGATGTTCGCCCAAACTTTTTCTCTGTTCGCATGTTCTGCTGCAAACCGAACCGGGGGGGTGTTCGGCTCATTCCTAATTTATATATATATATATGTCTTGCTCTATCCCCGCAAGGGCCGCTGTAATATACGGGTCTTCTGTCCCACGCTAGTGATGACTCACCCTCACCTGGATCCAAGTAACACCAATACACTGTTTAAACATTTAGTTGGGCTTTATTAGAACTAGCAATAAGCCCTGGAAAGAGATAAACTGATTAACAGGATACCACTATTAACTGCAATGATATAATACAACCGCTCAGCAAATTAAGCAGGATTGGTGTTTGTTCACTTTAACCGCCAGTGAGAGGCCTTGTCTGAAATGCACAGAGCGAGTGGTGAATGACACTGTCAGTTGCACAATACAAAAATAATGTTCAACAAGTACCCAGAAGTGATGTTACTGACCATAAGAGCATATCTAGATCTTTTAGGTTCTAGCTAACCACTGGCCAGTGGGAATTCTATACACACACACACACACACACACACACACAGAGTCTGCAAGTGTTGGGGCCCTTAATATCCTGTGTTTGAGTACTCTGCCTTATGTGAAGCAATACTTGTAATCCGCAGGATGAAAAGGGGTATGTTCTCAAAGTGTCACAGGGTAACATAGATGTGGTGATCAATATTCAGATAGAGCTACATTAGCAGTAAATAGGATCTAGCAGGATTAGGCAAGATCCACTCATACAAGGATGGCAGAAGATCTCTCCCCATTAGATGCACTTGATATATCTTACTTCCAGCAATTTGTAGTAAACAGGAGAATGATGATGATGACTGCTGCAGCACTGAAATCCGTCTCTCAATGTCACTGCACAGTTAGCACATCTTCAGAGCTCTGGCAAAAAGGCAGAATAACACACTGCAAACTCCACTCACAAGTCTGCACCTCCCTTTAGGAGAATCATGGACAGGATCACAGGCCTGGTTAATGCACAGGAGAAAAGCAAGATGGCCACTTCCCCCTGTGTGGCTGCCACCATCCCAGTCTGTCCTCCTCTCCCTGTATCTTCCTCCTGGTGTCTCCCCCCCCCCCCCACACAAAAATGGCCTGGCCACCCAATCACAGCTCTCCTGGGCTGCTATCCAATAATGTCCTTCCTTGCCCTTGTTGTTAGGGGTGGGCTTCCATCTTAGCTACAGCAGTAAACAATAGAGTCTCTCCTTAGTCTCTGACTTATCAGTTTAGTCAGGAAATGCAATGCAATGTTTCAGAGAGCAATAGTCTGAATATATCCCAGAGGCAATACTAAGCCGGTGCTACATCCACCCCCTTCTAAAAAATATTTGGTGCCCCAAAGAGAGAAATGAGTCCAGTTAATCATAAAATAGCATTTGCACAATAACCTTGCTCATAGAGCAACAACTTAGGCCTGTGATCTTAGGCTTATTTTATGACATTTCCTAACAAATGCATTAGGTAATGGAAACTGCCACCAACGTGTTTTGGGCATGGGTTGGTGACATTAGTCACTGGTACCACTATATAATGTGCCTGAGAATCAGGAAGTCTGCAAACAGTGGGAATAGCTTCTTCTGAGCTTGTTCCAGGGGTGTCATATGTTAATCTGAGTGGGGGGTCTCACTGTTCTCTTAACTCTGTTCTTTGAGCTCAATATGAGTCTCATCACAGGATTCTCCACCAGGTTCAAGGTGGCTTTCCTCAAATAGTTCTCCTTCGATTTCAGAGGAACTCCCATCCAGAAACCCTTGATCAGGCACATTGACTAATTGGTAGGCTTGCTCTACTAGTTCTGAATTGTCTTGCATCTGAGACACAAATTAAGGTGCATCAGGCCTGAGCACACCTGAGGGCTGATTAGCAGTTGATGTGGAGGGAGTAGCATCAATGGGCTCAGATGGCCACAACCCTCCTACCTCCAGATCATTATCACTGTCATCTTCTGGTGTTGTGGCCTCATCTGGCAGTAGAGGTTAAGACCTGATAACTGGAACTTGCCTGGAAGAAGATGGTTTGGGTAGTGTACTCTCAGTTCTCACAGGTACTCTGACGGCTTCACTCAGAGGCAATAGATGGTTTCAATGCCAGGTCTTCAGGGGCCCTGTCTTCCCATCAGGCCGGATTTGTTATACAGGAAGACCAGGCAGCTGCTTACAGACGACTTATTGTTGAGAACTCTAACTTATGCTTTCCAGAGAGACCCATATTCCTTAGAAACACCTTGTCCCCGGCTGTAAATCATGAATCCTAACTTTCAAATCAGAATTCTGGTTCCACTAACCTCTAGCACCAGAAGCTTCTTGTGCCTTCTCATAGGCTGTCTTCGGATTTTTTCTGAGTCTATCCAAATAGCCCCTGTAGGATGTAGCTGAAATTCTGTCTATTGAAATACCGAAGGCCAAGTCCACAGGCAGACGAGCTTCTCTTCCAAACATTCGTTTATGTGGTGAGTGACCCGTTGAATCATTTTCAGTACTATTATAGGTATGAACCACAGCAGAAATGTGCCTGTTCCAATGCTGTTTTCTGTCAGATGGAAGGGTTCCAAACATGTCAAGGAGGGTACGATTAAACCTCTCTGGCTGGGGATCCCCTGGAGGGTGGTAAGGTGTCGTTCTTAATTTCTTGAAGCTCAGAGGATCCAACAACTGTTTAATGAGCCTGCTTTCAAAGTCTCTACCTTGGTCAGAGTGAATTCTCTGAGGTAAACCATAATGGACAAAAGAATTTCTCCACTAAAACTTTGACAACAGTAGCAGCTCATTGATCTCTTGTCGGCTAAGCTTGGGTATAACAGGTGAAATGATCAGTCACTACCAACACATTCCTTTGACCACTCATATCTGGATCCAGACACAAGAAATCGATGCAGACCAGATCCATGGGACTTTGATTCTGTAGATGGCCCATTGGGGCAGCTCTGGAAGGCAAAGTCTTTCTCTGGATGCAGCGGAGGCAGGAGTGACAGTAGCTTTCGATTTCAGTTCGCATACACGGCCAGTAGAAACGGCCCCTAACTAACTTAAATGCTCTATCTGGTCCCAAGTGTCCCTGTTCATCATGTAATGCATTCAGCACTGTCCCCCTATGCTTCTCCGGGAGGAACAGCTGCCAACTCTCCTCTGGATCATCCAAGGGGCCCCTTCGGTAGACCACCCCATCTGAGAGCTGCAGTCGATTCCACTCCTTGTGAACCAATTGAGCCTCCTTTGGGGAGTCTTCTGTGAGTAGAAGTTCTGGACGACCACCCTCCAAGGCTTTCAAAGTCAGAGAACAAAGAGGATTCTGTTTGATCCTTTTTCAAGTCTTTCTTGAAAAGGGTAGGCAGTCCCTCATCCCTCACTTGGGTCAAGTCACAGTAGAGCTTGGGGACCCCAACAGTGGTGACTCCAATGGCTTTGGCCCCCGTCGCTCCTCTGGCTTGGTACTCAATCCCTTGACACAAAGCCTGAATGCCTTCTGTTGTCAGTTGGGTCCACCCTTCCTTATGAGTTAGCGGGTCATAGGGTCTCCTTGACAGAGCATCAGCATCCCTATTTTCAACCCCAGGTCGGTACTTCAAGCTCTGTTTCAATTGAAGGAAAGCCTCCTCACATTGATTAGATCACTCTTTCTCTATGGACTCCCGAGACTTTCTTGCTCCACTAGTTTGCCGGACTACCTCCGAGACCTCTTGCTCTCCTTCATCATCTCCAACCCGCAAAAGTTCAGTGAGAGGTCTGGCTATTTTGGCAAATCCCTCCAAAAACCTAGTAGGAGCAGAACCCAAGAAAAGATCTCAGCTCTTGCACATTTCTGGACCTGGGCCAAGTGGTAACGGCTTCCAACTTTTTGGGCTCAGTGGCCACTCCCTTCGCTGAGACAACATGCCCAAGGTAGGTGACTGATGACTGGAAGAACTGGCACTTCTCAAGAGACAGCTTCAATCCCTCTTCACAGAGGTGCTTCAGCTCCTTCTCTAGATGCTCTTCATGTTCTTCCAAAGTCCATCCAAAGACAATTATATAATCTAGGTACACTAACACTACAATTAAGTTCATGTCACCAACAGTCCATTCCATCAACTGTTGAAATGTAGCAGGGCTCCAGACAGGCCCTGTGGCATCCGTTCAAACTCAAAGAATCCCACGGGGCAGATAAAAGTGGTCATCGGGATGCATGGGGATCTGATGGTACTCACTTCTCAGGTCCAACACACTGAACCATTTGGCTCCTGAAAGGCATTGCAGGGAATCTTATATTCGTGGAGTGGTATACTGGCCTGGGATGGTTCATTTGCTGAGAGTGCGATAATCGATACACATCCTTAATGACCCATTTTTCTTCCTCACCACCACAATGGGTGAAGCATAGGGACTTCGGGGCTCCTGAATAATTCCCGTCTTCTTTAACTCTGCAATGTGTTCTCTAAGGTCATCTATATCCGTTAGTGGGATTCATCAAGATCTCTCTCGAAATGGCCTATCCTTTTGTAGACGAATATGATGCTGTGCACTCTTTGCGCATCCCACGTCAAACTCGCTTTTCGAGAAAATTTTCCTCCACTTTAAGAGTTGCGTTTTTGCCCGATGTCATAGGAGAGCCTTTTGGATAGAAACACTCCTCTGGTAATTCTTCCTGGGCTTCCCCTCCTACACCATGTTGTGTGATGGGTGTGGCTGAATTTACCTGCCCTATCATCATTCGGGCCCAAAGCTTCACTGGAGAATCAGTAACATTGCAAACACTGACAGGAACCTTTCCATGCGTTCTCTGTAAGGCCTTCATAGAAATTACTTCTGGAATCAGTTCCAAACCTGAATCTGTCTTCTGTGGGTCACTTTCAAGGATAGTATAAGGACCAGGTTGGTCCCAATTCAGTTTGATTGAAGTCCGCAGATATGCTACTTCACCTGGCTGCAAAACTTTTCCGTCTTGTTCAACTTCTGCTATTTTACCACTCCTTCTGTTAGGGCCTTTTGTTCCTGGACCAATCGCTGGTACACGGAGCGCAACATTGGATGTACACTTTTAGTTGCAGTCTCACCCTCTGAGACCTGAGGAGTGAGTAACCATCGAACCAAGTCAGTGTTCGTCCCCACAATTATGGAACTCCAATTAGCCCCTGGAGTGCGGGGGCATACAATGGCCAATGTGTCGGAAGTTTCTGGCTGCCCAACAACAGATGGGCCAAATTCAATCTTGACTGGAAAATATCCATCATAGGGGAGCTTCTTGGTTCCTATAACCCAGATCTCTAGACTTTCTAACTTCTGCAAGGGCAGGTGTTTTAGGTTTTATAGAAATCACGGTAAATTAGAGTCACTTGGGCGCCAGAATCTAGAAGGGCTTTTGTGTATACACCTTCCACCTGAACTGGCACTAAAGGAGAAAGACCACCAGCTTGTCAGGGAGCTTGGCTGGCTGTTTTGATGCAGCTTGCTCAGCTGTTTGGGCTTGAATCCCTCAGTTGTTGTCTAGACCGACGGTTTTGAGTGTGGTGGTCACTCATCTCCTGTGATCCGGGACCCAACTCTGAGAGTAGCTTTAGCAGCCTAACTGAGGCTTCGGGTGAGGCTTTGTACAAAGGTTTAGGCCTTACCCGCCCTTCGTTTAAGACCTGGGAACTTGAGCGAGCTGACTTAGATGGGCACCCGGCTGGCTGCCTTACCAGGGCCCTCTGGAGTTTCCTGCTGGCTTATGATGTTCTCTTCATGGCTTTGGTGGGCTGGGACAGTCACATTGATAGTGACCAATACCCCCACAATTACAGCATCTCACAAAATCGAGTACACCCCTCACATTTTTGTAAATATTTTATTATATCTTTTCATGTGACAACACTGAAGAAATTACTATTTGCTACAATGTAAAGTAGTGTGTGTACAGCTTGTATAACACTGTAAATGTGCTGTCCCCTCAAAATAACTCAACACACAGCCATTAATGTCTAAACCGCTCGCAACAAAAGTGAGTACACCCCTAAGTGAAAATGTCCAAATTGGGCACAATTAGCCATTTTCCCTCCCCGGTGTCATGCAACTCATTAGTGTTACAAGGTCCCAGGTATGAATGGTGAGCAGGTGTGTTAAATTTGGAGTTATCGCTCTTACTCTGTCATACTGGTCCCTGGAAGTTCAACATGGCACCTCATGGCAAAGAACTCACTGAGGATATGAAAAAAAGAATTGTTGCTCTACATAAAGATGGCCTAGACTAGAAGACGATTGCCCTGAAACTGAGCTGCAGCACAGTGGCCAAGACCATACAGGACAGGTTCCACTCAGAACAGGCCTCTCCATGGTCGACCAAAGAAGTTGAGTGCACGTGCTCAGTGTCATATCCAAAGGTTGTCCTTAGGGAATAGGCATATGAGTGCTACCAGCATTGCTGCAGAGGTTAAAGGGATGGGGGGTCAGCCTGTCAGTGCTCAGACCATACGCCGCACACTGCATCAAATTGGTCTGCATGGCTGTCATCCCAGAAGGAAGCCTCTTCTAAAGATGATGCACAAGAAAGCCCGCAGACAGTATGCTGAAGACAAGCAGACTAAGGACATGGATTACAGGAACCATGTCCTGTGGTCTGATGAGACCAAGATAAACTTATTTGGTTCAGATGGTGTCATGCGTCTGTGGCAGCAACCAAATGAGGAGTATAAAGACAAGTGTGTCTTGCCTACAGTCAAGCATGGTGGTGGGAGTGTCATGGTCTGGGGCTGCATGATTGTTGTCGGCACTGGGCAGCTACAGTTCATTGAGGGAACCATGAATGCCAACATGTACTGTGACATACTGAAGCAGCCAAGGGCAGCAGGGCAGTATTTCAACATGATAATGACCCCAAACACACCTTCAAGATGACCACTGCCTTGCAAAAGAAGCCGAGGGTTAGAGGTGATGGACTAGCCAAGCATGTCTCCAGACCTAAACCCTATTGGGCATCCTCAAAGGGAAGGTGGAGGAGCACAAGGTCTCTAACATCTACCAGCTCCGTGATGTCGTCATATAGGAGTGGAAGAGGACTCCAGTGGCAACCTGTGAAGCTCTGGTGAACTCCATTCCCAAGAGGGTTAAGGCAATGCTAGAAAATAATGGTGGACACACAAAATATTGACATTTTGGACCCAATTTGAACATTTTCACTCAGGGGTGTACTCACTTTTGTTGCCAGACATTAATGGCTGTGTGTTGAGTTATTTTGAGGGGACAGCAAATTTACACTGTTATACAAGCTGTACACTCACTACTTTACATTGTAACAAAGTGTAATTTCTTTAGTGTTGTCACTGAAAAGATGTAATAAAATATTTATAAAAATGTGAGGGGTGTACTCACTTTTGTGGGATATTGTATAGCAGACTACTGAACTAGAAGGTTTTCCAGCAGGAACATTCGGTATTGCCTCTGCCCTGGTTGATTTCAATGTCCCCCCCCCCCCCGGTATGGCAATTCTGGCACACAGTGATGTCAGGGAAGGGAAAGTTTATTCAGGAGCCAAAATGGCAGCCACTGAGGGTCATGTGAGCATGTGTACTGCCCCCTTGATCTCAAGGGTGGAGGTGTGTGTTCAGCTCTTGGCTGCTAGGCCTGAGGCCTATCCAGGAGGCTGTAGGATGCTGGGCCTAGTCAAGGCCTAGCTGGAGTTTCTAAAACTACAGCCCAGAGTTCCTTTAAAGCTGGCAGAGGGGGACGTCCTTGGATCCTGTCTGGTATCACAGTAGTAAAGTGTCTCTTGGAAGTTGGAAGGAGGCTAAAGGCTGTCCCGGGATATGGTGTGAGTACAGACCTGTGAAGGGATCCCTGAGACTGGGTTGATATATCCCCCTCCTTCTCCTCATAGTCAGATAACTGGGTGTGTGAGCTAGAAAGGAGACACTGGTGTACTCCTCTTCCTCCCCCTATATAGTTGGGTCAGAGTCCCTAGGGAAGTGTCCAGACATGAGTGTGGTATAGGGCCCTGTCGG
>BLSH010537909.1:1096022-1107077 GCA_018402905.1 Glandirana rugosa | reverse complement strand
AGACACATCGTCTGATGGTTACTGTGAATTACCGTCCGACTAAAGTCACTTTATTCAGGGAAAATTCGTCATCTCCTATCCGGTCTGAAACAAAGAAGTTTTGTGAGTGGTCACAGAGGAAAGATCGTCTTGGCTGCTAGGCCTGAGGCCTATCCAGGAGGCTGTAGGATGCTGGGCCTAGTCAAGGCCTAGCTGGAGTTTCTAAAACTACAGCCCAGAGTTCCTTTAAAGCTGGCAGAGGGGGACGTCCTTGGATCCTGTCTGGTATCACAGTAGTAAAGTGTCTCTTGGAAGTTGGAAGGAGGCTAAAGGCTGTCCCGGGATATGGTGTGAGTACAGACCTGTGAAGGGATCCCTGAGACTGGGTTGATATATCCCCCTCCTTCTCCTCATAGTCAGATAACTGGGTGTGTGAGCTAGAAAGGAGACACTGGTGAGTGTTTTGAAGAAACAAAGTCTGGCCTATCCTCTACTGCTTAAAAGGGACTTATTTCACTGAAATCAGCCTGCCATTAAGTGTCATTGGTAGTCTGCTACACAGAGCTAGAAAGGAGATACTAGTGAGTGTCTTGAAGAAACAAAGCCTGGCTTATCCTCTCTGCTTAAAAAGGGACTTGTGTCACTGGGATCAGCTTTCTACCTGCTTTACTGGGATCAGTTTGCTACCTGCATCACTGAGATCAGTCTGCTATGAAGTGTCACTGACGATCTGATGTATAGAGATAGGGAGAAGTTGTCCTCGCTTGGAGTCATTTATCTTGGAGTACCCCATCCATTCCCCTCTCCTATCCAACTTCTACAATAAAGCATCAAAACTCATCCCCTAGACTGGTCATTGGAATAACAAGCAGGATTATGTGTGTGCACCTGACAGTGTGGAAATCCGTTGTGAGTGGTTGCATGATAATCAGAGGGAGGCCTGGGTCAAATAAATCAGCAGCTCCTTCAGGGGTACCACTATATATATATATATATATATATATATATATATATATATATATACACAATCCTCCACCCACAGTTGATCCAGAGGAAGGCAAAAAAAAAAAACCCAGCAAAGCATGATCCAATTTGCTATGGTGGGGTGGAAAAAATTCCTTCCTGATCCCCCGAGAGGCAATCGGATATTCCCTGGATAAACGTTACCTATAAAAGTTAGTAGCCAGTTATGTTATATACATTTAGGAAAGAATCCAGGCCTTATTAATGCAATATACTGTGCTGACCAGAACCACCTCTGGAGGGAGTCTATTTCACATTTTCACAGCTCTTACTGTGAAGAATCCTTTCCGTATTTGGAGATGAAATTGCTTTTGCTCTAAACGTAAAGAGTGCCCCCTTGTCCTTTGTGAATAACTCAACACCAAGTTCATTATATGGACCAGTTATGTATTTATACGTTTTGATCATATCCCCCGTTAATCTCCTCTTCTCAAGAGAGAATAAATTCAGTTCCTCCAATCTTTCCTCATAGCCAAGGTCCTTCATGCCTCTTATTAGTTTGTTTGCTGTACTTCTCTGCACTTTCTCCAGTTCCCCGATATCCTCTTTAAGAACTGTTGCTCAAAACCGAACTGCATATTCCAGATGAGGTCTCACTTTACGAGTTGTTGCCCTGCAGTAATTATACACAGAATTTACTATGAATATTTTAGGTCTGCACACTTGTTCCCAGTCAGTGGCTCGGAATGTATTGAAAGAATATTTAGCCAGGGAACTAGCAAAAGTGAATAGTAGCAGATCTTTTATTCTTTTATTTTTTTCCATGACAGCATTACCCCCAAAAAAGCACTGCTAACTGGGTCAGATTTAGTAGAGTAATAGCTCACTTTTCTTGTCCCCGTCACCACATAAACGCAGACATCCTAAAATTATACTCAAATATCTGTAGGAAAAGTAGCAAAGGCAATATGTTAAAAAAAGAATTAAGAAAAATACAAAAATATGATCTAGGGTAAAATAAGGACACCCAGGACTTAAAAAAGTAATTAATCATGATTTCTGTTTTGGTTTAATTGCCTAACATGCCCTGATATTAAAAGTTTGTGTGTAATTATATAACAAAATTATAATAACTTTCATCCTGCTTCAACTCAAGAACGCTCTAAGAGTTTCCTTCAACTGTGTGTGCTAAAGGAAAAATAAATCTAAAACTTTCTAACTGCTATGCATCAAGAGCATTGTAAATGTTGTATCCATATTTGTTGGAAGATTATCAAAGTGTGAAATTATCAAAATGCATGAAATAATCATTTTCCCTCTTAGATTGTAAGCTCTAACGAGCAGGGCCCTCTGATTCCTCTTGTACCAAATTGTGATGTAACTGTACTGTCTGCCTTCATTTTTGTAAAGCGCTGCGCAAACTGCTGGCGCTATATAAATCCTGTATAATAATAATAATAATAATAATAATAATTTTAATATCCACTATGGAAATTTTGTAAAGTTTCAGTGCAAGATGTTTTTCACTTCATTGTCCATGGTACAGCTCAGTTAGGCCCCTTTCACACTGCTGCGACATGATTTTACCGCGATTTGACTCAATTTCAGGGAATGCCTGTTTAAACTCGAGGTCTATGGACCTCAATTCACATCAAAGTTAGACCAAAACAGTGCAGGGACTACTTTGAAGTCGCTGAGACTTGAAGTCGCACAGATATGAATTGGAAATCATGGGGTGCAACGTGTCATGCGACTTTGCAGTCCCAAGTCGCAGGACAGAACGCACAAGTGTGAAAGGGGCCTTAGCTAGTCTTGTGATTCAGACAAACCTGTAGCCAGCTTTTATCTTTGTACTGCAGCTGCAGTGAGGCAGTTTCACCCAGCCTCATGAATAATGAAAGAGCAGTGCAGCACTCTGATGAGTCATCACTCTGATTACTATGTTGTCTTATATCAGCAAACTTTAGTGTTAAGGCCCGTACACATGATTATAAAATCGTAGGAAAATGTCTGTACGACGAACGATTGGCCGACTATCTGATCGTTAGTATAGTGCTTTTGACAGCCGATTCCCACTGTTCGGACGACAAAAACTGAAGGTGCAGGCTAGAAATTTTTTATTGTATGTGAACAAAACATATGATTTTCTTTTAACCCTATCGGTGCCAGGTCCGTACGTGGTAATCGCCTGACAGTGTGTGTGTGTGTGTGGGGGGGGTAATAAACACAATCAGGTAGCTGTAGCCACTGGGATTGTGTGTGAAACCGACAGGCATACTCCTGCAGACCTCCTGGTTGCTCACACACACCCTCGGTATGGGCGCCCCTCTGCACTGCTGTGCCCTGCCATGCTTTCTGGGCTCTGATGGCTCTGATGGCCCATCTGCAAGCCCGGAAGCAACATGGCGGGTGCCAGCGGCTAGAGGGGAAGGAGAAGAGTGGACACACATCTGCTCTCCTCCCCTTCTTGCTGTGACGTGGAAAGCGACGTCTATGATGTGACTTCTGGGTCAGCCTTTCCGTGTCCCTGACTAGCTTAGCCAGAAAAGGATGTTTTGCAATGCGATCTGCATTGCAAAACATTCAGTGAAGCCCAAAGGAGACATGCAGGGTCTTTTAGAGAGAGTTTGTCGCCTATGTAATGAAAAAAAAAAGTTAAGTTAAATTTTTTATTTGTTTTGAAAAAAAAAATAAAGTTACACCCAAGCACATAACTCACCCCCCACAAAAAAAATGTGAAGCCCCTCCACCCTCACATATACGCACTTACGAACGAAAAAACACATACGTCGGGGGCGCCTACGCGTGACTCCGTTGATTGCAATACACATGTTAAATATCATCACACACGCCAGAGTGAGAGCAATAATGTTAACACAAGATCTCCTCCGTTACACTAAACTGATACCTATAGGGGGCTTTTGAAACATTGCCTATAGTAAATATAGGGTACTGAAGTGTGTCGCCATTTCACGGGTACACACAAATTTAAGGTTTGACACGTTGGGTATCTATTTACCTCATATTTTATATTTTATCAAAAATGTGGGTAGTTTATTGCGTTTGTTTGCCCTGAATTTTTGCATTCCCTAGGCCTTTGCCGTAATAACATGTGACATAAAAAATTGGAACTACTGCTATTTTATTCTCTAGGGTGTCTGCTTTCAGAAAATATATATATATATATGTTTGGGGCTTTGGTGTAATCTTCAGGCCTAAAATGATTTTTTCAAACGTGTGCCAAAAACACAAAAACAGCTCTGGCAGTGAAAAGGTTAATTAGTACAGTTTTTCATCTGAAAACAATCGGAAGAGCAAGATTACGCATGCTCAAAAACGAAAGAATACATTACAAGACAATAAAACACATTACATCACTTTGAAAGCTGTATTCTGTCATACAAGAATTTTTGCAAGTTGAGTAACCTCAACTCTCATTTCGATATGAGTCTAGCATGCAAAAAAAGTTGGACGATCATTCGTCCGATATTCTCATTGTATGTACGAGGCTTTAGACTGACAGCACTGTGCAGTGCAGTCTGACTGTGTCCTAAGACCAGCCTAATCTCAATGGAGTTATGGGAAGCTGATGTAAAGGCAGAATCAAGTATTTGTACTATTTGTTCTTAGAATATTTCATTATTTTTATCTATTTGCATCCAGTTTTTATATGCCTAGTGTTTCATTTTAATATGCATGTTGAACGTTGGTGGTCATTGATGTGGCATAGTGGCCTCTTTTTTATTTTGTGCTGTAATCTATGTGCAGAATTTTAAATAATGTAAAGCTTTCCAGGTAAACATTAAATTTCAGAGGAAAACAGACCTAACTTGAAACTTTCCAGAAAAATATTTGTGGCTTATAATGTTTGTGTTGTTTGTTATATGTATCAGTGAGTCTGAATCATTTCAAAAGTGCTGCAACCAGACTTGGCATTGTAGCTGCTGTACATCATATAGATGTGAAGCTAAAGTACACCCACTCTTAAATCAGGAATGTGATAATCTCTTGCTGAATACAATGAAACACAATGTACATATTTACAAATGTGTCCCAGATAATCATTTTTCCAGAGCTCTGAGTTGGTGTCTGTTTAGATGCAGCTGGTATATAGATAGATATGACTCAATGTTTATGTCCTATAGGATTATAAGGAAATATATTGCATATGACCTTTAGAACAGCACTGTTGTGTTATTTCTGTAGGATTTAGCAATACAAAGAACATAGACCTGCAGAGTATTAGTTATTATGCTGTGGTTCCTAATATTTCCCACCAATATTCAGTTTGCCATTGAGGTTATGTTAGAGAAGATTGCATTGGTGCACTTGCAAAAAAAAGTTTAACTTTTTTATGTAGTACATCAAAAGTGCTGTAAACAGTATATACTTATACTCCAAATAAAACCAATATTAAAATAAATCCAGAAAAAATGTCCAGTATTTTGTGCACTTTCAAAATGTGCAAGCAGGTGTTCTCAATTGCTATTGAGTCTGGACTTTGGCTAAAGGTTGAATATAAAGAAACCTTTCTTAGGCCGAGTTCCCACTGCCACGACACAACTGATGTATGACTGTCATCCTACGTTGCCCCTGCGACATCGGTCCTACATCGGTCCTACTTCGGTCCTACTTCCATTCGACTTGAATGAACAGGATAAGATTTTGCTCTGACTTTGAGATAGTCCGACTTGTCCTTTGACCAATCAAAACAATCCCAGTGTGACATAAATTCCTTTTACAGCTGCTGTAATTACCATGTTGAATGTCACAAGAAGGATGGTTAGGATGAGGATCCGACTTTGATCCAACTGCAATGCTATTGAATGGGCTGAAAACGGACTAAGTCAGACCAAATTAGTGCAGTAACTTTTTCTAAAGTGGGCATGACTTGTGTTGGACCATTTAAGATGGCTCTCATAGGGAACCATTGATTTATACACATCATGCAACATGTGCTCCCAAAATCGGAGCATATGTCACACCAGTGTGAACCAGGCCTTATAATCGTAGAAAAATCTTTGTTCCATGTGCAATGAATTTATACTGGCCATGGACATACATAACTATCTCAACTAAAGGGAATGATTGTTTTATATATTTTTTTCCTTAATTTCTTATGAATAGGACTAAAAGATAACATTTTCAAAAGTCAGATAGATATACATTTTGAATCATTGATAGAAATATTTTGTATTTCCATATGCAACCAGCAGATGGAGCTCTCAGCATATTTCACTTGTGCTCTAGGGCAGGGGTCTCCAAACTTTGTAAACAAAGGTCCAGTTTACTGTCCTTCAGACTTTAGGGGGACTGTAGCCCATGGGAGTAGAAAATGTCCCAGTGGGAGTAAACAATGCCACATCTTTAGTTGGAGGGATAACGCCCCATCACTGGTGCGGAAATGGTTGCCAGTAACAAATATGGCTGTGACGCTCGGCTCAGAACTGCACTTGCGGCATTGGTGGGGTTCTTGAGGAGTCGGTGCCAGATCGTGTTGTGTGATGTCATGGTGCAAGGGAGCAGAGAAAAGCGGTCGGAGCCTCGTGTGCGGGTCTGCAGGATGGGAGTGGGGCTGTCAGTGCTGTTGGGACTGGAGTGGACTGGAGGGACCACCTGGCGTGGAGAGAGGCTGTCACTGTGACTCAGGAGGGGACGTGTTGTGTCGGTGAGGTGTCATCATCATCTGTGCTGCTGCACACCGCTGTCAGTGTCACTGTGAAAGTTAAACTCATATGTGTGTGCCCTCCATTCTAATTTCTTGCCCTCCTGAGTCCTGTCCCTGAGCTACTTACTTGCTATATCGAAAATAAAATAGGAGGTACAGTATGTTTGTTGCTTAATATCTACTATCTTACATCATATTGCTAATTGCATATTGTACTTGTTTGTAGCTTAAATACTGAAATTTGCACTTAAAAACTGTCATTTTGTAACTTTTAGAAATGCCAGTAAAAACTTGGCTGTGCCAGTAAATGTCAATCTTATGGGTTGGCAACACTGATTTAGATCGTTTTTCTTCTTTAATTACTCAGAATCTAAGCATCTGCATTTAAAATTCATATCATATGGTCTTGTTACTGAGTATAAAAGATACATTATCTAATGATCACACACCTGAGAATTTCGAAATGTTAAAAATGTATTTCTCCACAAATGTGCACAGCTTGGGGTCTCTTTAAAAAGCAATGAGCTAAGTATTTTGTCTATGGAAAACATAAAATTATTACTATTAATTACTTCCAATACCAGGTAGAGTATCATATACCAACAGTTAAACTACCAAAGGGCAGACAAAATCATGACATCATGGTAGAAAACCGCTAAGGAAACAGAGCTCTTTAAAATAAGGTACCTTATAGGCATATAATATTTATTGGTTGGTTGTAGAAAGCATTTTAAAAGAAAGAAACCTGAAACAGATATGACCTAGTGGCCGATACAATTACATCCTATAAAGGATATATTGCAGTCATCTCCATGTAAGATAGCTATATAAAGAAACATTACGTTTGCTTAATGGATATTTATAATATCAATTGCCACTGGTGCAAAGCATATCTAAGCTTAAATGGATCTACTATATTTTTCACTACTCTATCTTATTAATTTTTACCTAAATTAAATTCCATATTTTTAATTTTTACAGTTGTATTTCAAATAAAATTTACAGATTCTCTATGAGGCAGTGTATTCAGTATATGGGGGGATTTTTTTCTTCAATCCCTTTCCAAGTGAAAATGTTGTCACCGGGGCAAGAAATGAAGGGATATATCCCCAACAGGACCTTAATATCAAGCTAATCCCCATTCTCTCCAAAATAAGATAAATAAATAAATAAATGGATGAGAAGACTGTACAGGAAGAAATGTTTTGGGCTTTTTGGATGATTTCTTTTCATTACTGGCTGCAACGTAATGTGGAGGATAAGGGCTGTATGGGAGGCAAGATTAATTAGAAGGTTAAACAGATTTTAAACTAAGACTGGGGGAAAAATGAAAGTGGGGATCTGATTTAAAAACATGGGCAGTATAGAAAAAAATGCAAAATTTCTCGATAAAGTATATGGAAGGGAAAAATTAGCTATTGAAGTAGTTCTAAAGTTGAATGGCAAACAAACCCTCTAATAGCTGTACCTTATGCTCCTTCTTCCTAAACACTTACCTGCCACTAGAGTTGAGAGAACTTCTGGAAGTCCGGGTTCTGCTGGTTCGGCCGAACTTCGGGACAAAGTCCGGGTTCGGGTCCGGACAGAACCCGAACTTTGTCCCGGACCCCGAACCCCATTGAAATCAATGGGGACCCGAACTTTTAGGCACAAAAATGGCTGTAAAAAAGTCCTGGAAAGTCCTAGAGGTCTGCAAAAGGAAGGAAATGGGGGTAATGGTGGGACAAGTGCCCTACAAAGAAATGGGGACAGGGAAATAACTAAAAGCATTTTTAAAAAAATAATTTCATAAAAAAATCAAAAATGGAGGTGGATGTGGACCATCTTCAGACTGTGTCTGAAAAGTATTAATTAACGGTAGAAGCCATATCACTGTTCTAAAATCATCTTCAACCTGTGTCAAAAAAGTATAAATAAGCCGGGAGAACCCATATCACTGTTCTGCAAGCATCTGGAAACTGTGTGTAACACTTTAACTAAAACCGGGAGAAGCCATACTACTGTTCTGTAAACATCTGGAAACTGTGTGTAACACTTTAACTAAAACTGGGACAAACCATATCACTGTTCTGCAAACATCTGGAAACTGTGTGTAACACTTTAACTAAAACCGGGACAAAGCATACTACTGTTCTGCAAACATCTGGAAACTGTGTGTGAAACTATAGCAGAGAGAAGAACAGGGATATGGGTTCGCTCTGCTATAGTTTCACATAGAGTTTTTAGATGACTTTAGAACAGTGATATGGGTTCGCTCTGCTATAGTTTCACACACAGTTTCCAGATGTTTGCAGAACAGTGATATGGGTTCGCCCGGTTTTAGTTAAAGTGTTACACACAGTTTCCAGATGTTTGCAGAACAGTGATATGGTTTGTCCCGGTTTTAGTTAAAGTGTTACACACAGTTTCCAGATGTTTGCAGAACAGTGATATGGTTTGTCCCGGTTTTAGTTAAAGTGTCACACACAGTTTCCAGATGTTTGCAGAACAGTGATATGGGTTTGCCCGGTTTTAGTTAAAGTGTTACACACAGCTTCTGCTGGTTCGGCCGAACTTCAGAACAACAGAGAGCAGCGGGAGTTCAGCCAACAACCGTTAGCTGATCTCCCTGCTTTGGCTAGGATAGAAACAATTTGCACACAGTCTTAAAAACTTAAAGTTTAATAAAAAATAAAGGAAGAGGGGGGGCGCATGTGCGGAGCATCTGGAATGGAAGCTTGATTCTGGAGCTCCATCTCTTCCCGGCTTGTCGGACCCAAGCAAGGAGCGCAGAAGATGGGGATTGCAGCCAGCGGTAGCCCCAAGTGACGAGGCAGCTACAGGGGGACCCCCGGAAGAGCGAGATTTCGACCGCTGCGCCGCGATACCCACTCCTGGCCTGGACAGCTCATGCGAGACCGCGGCTGGGGCCTTCACACCACCCTTCCACCAGGCAAACAGCCTAAAGACAGGAGCTTGGCCCCACAACAGGTCATAGATAACCAGCGGAGCAACCCGTCACCACATCCGAAGGGGGATCACGTCTGGATCACCCCTGCCTGTGCACATTCATACAGGCCTCACCAGATAACCCGCGCCCGGCCTCAGCTGATCACATGAGGCCATGGCTTGGGCCTACACACCACATTGTGGGCTACCAAACCTCAGGCAGGCAGCCACCCTCCACCAAAGCTCTCAGAGGGGCAACACAAGGTCCCAATCTGCCGCCCTAAGAACAGGACTGAATATTCTCCAGGGGCTCAATATCCCAACCCTAATGCTCAGGGGAGATAGTGGTCTTGGCCTAAAGACCTTCACCATACTCCTCACAGGCTGTGCCCTGCCGATCATGGACCCCGGCACTCAGACATTCTGGGGTGACCCACTGCATGTCTGGGAATTGTAACAAAAAAGAAGTGAACCGCCAGCTCCTCTTTGAAGTCCATCCGATGCTTCCAAGATGACGGCCGGGCCCGGTCCATGTGGTGCAGCAGCCCTAGAGGAATCCATTGCTGACCCTCCTTCACCTCAACCACCCACTGAGACTCTTCATGGACCGTCAGTGAGTATTGCGCCAAATCAACTGTTATCTCCGGCCTCCACCGAATCACTCCTGGGGAGGACAATGGAAGAAATGTTTAACTCTCCTAAGTTGAACTCTCCCATGTTAAACTCCCCTTCACTCCAAACGGCATGCTCACCAGCTCACAAGCCACCCCTTTGCCAAATCATAGTCAACCAGACTTTAATCTGCTCCTTCATAAGTAGAGTTGAGCGAACCTCTGGAAGTTCGGGTTCTGCTGGTCCGGCCGAACTTCGGGACAAAGTCCGGGTTCGGGTCCGGACAGAACCTGAACGATTGCATGGACGCCGAACCCCATTGAAATCAATGGGGACCCGAACTTTTAGGCACAAAAATGGCTGTGACAAAGTCCTGGAAAGCCCTAGAGGGCTGCAAAAGTAAGTAAAATGGGGGTAAGGGTAGGGCAAGTGCCCTACAAAAAAATGGGGACAGGGAAAATAAATAAAAATCAAATACAAAAATGGGAAGGGGGTGGATGTGGAGTAGGAGCCTAGAGGTTGACTAGGCCGTGACCGTGGCAGTGTAGGTGGAAGTGGCGGTGGTAGAGGAGTAGGAGGAGGTAGCCAACATGGTATTTTTTTTTTGTATTGAGGCCTATTCAAAAAAACAAGTATATGAATGGCTGTGTGAGTCCGGTCTAAATGTTTATTCTGCACAAGGTACAGACAAGTCTTGTGGGATCCATGCCTGATTCATTTTAATAAAGGTTAGCTTGTCCACGTTGGATGTGGACAAACGGCTCCGCTTGTCTGTGATAACGCCCCCTGCCGTGCTAAACATACGTTCCGACAATACACTGGCTGCAGGGCAGGCCAGCACCTCCAAGGCATAAAGGGCAAGCTCAGGCCATGTTGCCAATTTGGGGACCCAGAAATTGAATGGG
>BLSH010537909.1:1081890-1091978 GCA_018402905.1 Glandirana rugosa | reverse complement strand
TTCCCTGTACCAGTACCACGACGACGACTACCTACTATCGCCTGTACTTGTTCTGGCCTCACCAATCGTTGAGGGGCATTCTGGCCTACCATATACCGGTGGAGGTTCTGTTGGCTACCTGAGGAAGGTGTTTCCCTTGTGCATGTAGCTGGCACACCTCGACCACATCCTCTCCTTCCAACAGGAGGTTCACCAACACCACCAACACCAGCAGCACCAGCATCAGCAGCAGCACCATGACCATGTCCCTTATTTTCTCTCCTTATTGGGCCCGCAAATGTATTATGTAGCCTTATGTAAGTATTTATTAATACCAATTAATACCTTTTTTTTTTAAAACACCAACGTAGCCGGACTTTTTATTTTGGTGCAAGAAATGCACTGCTCACACCAACAGCTGGAAACTCTCCCTTTAGGACTAGGAGATGATTTTTCAACAATAATGTGTCACTTACAGCAACAGCTGGTCCTATAGGAGTAGGCAATGGTTTTTGAACAAGAATCTGTCCCTCTAAGCAACAGCTGGAAACTCTCCCTTTAGAACTAGGAGATGATTTTTCAACAATAATGTGTCACTTACAGCAACAGCTGGTCCTATAGGAGTAGGCATTGGTTTTTGAACAAGAATTTGTCCCTCTAAGCAACAGCTGGAAACTCTCCCTTTCGAACTAGGAGATGATTTTTCAACAATAATGTGTCACTTATGGCAACAGCTGTAACCTGGCCCTATAGGAGTAGGCAATGGTTTTTGAACAAGAATCTGTCCCTCTAAGCAGAAGCCTCTATCTAGTGAAGTCAGATCGCTCAAAGCAGCAGTATGTGAAATCTCAAATTACTCCCACAATCTGATCGTTGTGTAGGATCCCACAGTCTGATCGTTGTGTACGAATGTAACGATCGTTGTGTTAGGCAGGGTTTGATCTGCAATGTGTCACTCAAAGCAGCAGTATGTGAAATCTCAAATTCCTCCAACAATCTGATCGTTGAGCACGATCGTAGCGATCATTGTTTTATGCAGAGTTTGATCTGCAACTCAAAGCAGCGGTATGTGAAATCTCAAATTTCTGCTATCTGTCCTCAGAGCAACAGCACAGCAGTAGCAAAGTAATCTATCTCAGGATGCAGGATCAGATGTTGTTAAAATGTCTCTAATCTCTCCCTAACGCCATCAGCTACCTCTCCCTACAGCTAACCCAAGAGCATGTGACTGCAGCATCAAGTGACTCCAGCTTATAAAGAGGCTGGGTCACATGATGCACTGGCCAATCACAGCCATGCCATTAGTAGGCATGGCTGTGATGGCTTCTAAGGGCAAACCAGTGAAACGCTTGTTGGTTGGCTGCCCTGCAGCTTCTCAACACGTGGAGTAAAATACCAGAACCCCGGACCGAACCCGAACGTTTTTTGAAATGTCCGTGTTCGGGTCCGGGTCCCGGACACCCCAAAGTTCGGTACGGACCCGAACGTTACAGTCCGGGTTCGCTCAACACTATTCATAAGTTCTCGGAGATGTTGGCTTCTGGCCTTGTGCAAACAGCTGCACAGATAACTTCATCCATCAATTCAGACCTACATAGCCTAGGGGTGCGAATGGACACTATAGAGCAGGCAGTAGACAACAAGATGGCCTGTGCAAATCAGAACACTGCCTGCATCCAAACTTTACAGGACCAACTGGACTCCGCCCTAGCGAAAACTGACGACCTTGAAAATTTTCGCATTAGAGGCCTCCCAGAGTCGGCCACAGATGTTAATGTAGCAGTTACAGCACTCATTAAAAGTTTAATGCTGGATATTCCAGATCTAAAGCTTGAACTAGGCAGGGCTCATAGAGCTCTGCAACCGCCACGCCAAGATGGCCTGCCAAGGGACATTGTCGTAAAACCGCACCACTACGGGGTTAAAGAAGAGATTATGAGAAGGTCCCGTAATGCTGAGGCCATCTGTATCCAGGGCTTCCCTGTGAAAATCTTTGCGGACATTTCACCAACCACCATCCAGAGAAGGAGATCCCTCAAACCTTCTAATGGTCCTCACCCAAAAGAATATAAAATACTGGTGGGCCTTGCCATGTCTTTTCAACACAAAAACAAGACATACCACATCACCAACCTAACAGATTGGGGAGAAGCTCTTACTCCACTTAGGCCTTATCTCCCAGGAGTTTCCCCCTCCGCTATCTGGCCCCCGTCAGAGTTCTTCCAAACGGCCACCACCCGGGAGCCACTTGAACCCTATCTGACAAAAGCAAAAATCGAAGAGGATCCATAACTCTATCCCCCCCCCCCCCCGAGGCAGACCCAGAGATTCCCTAATCAGAGATTTTCTTCTTTTGGAATACCCGGGAGGATCTGTCTCTTTCGATACTCCATGGTGTACCCTTTACCTTGACTGGCTCACTCTTCTCTCATTGGGAGAGGGCCCTTGTCTTTTATTTGAATTGCCCACATTGAGAACCTTCCCTCCTGTTCCAGGGGCCCCTTTATATGTCTCACTAAAATCCATAGAAGAACACTTAAGACCCCTCCAGGGAGGCCTTCTTATCTCCAAAGGTTATCTACTCTCCTACTGGATCCAACTGGTGGCTCCTTTGCTATTAACTTTTTGCCTCTTATTGATCACCCTCCTTGCGATACTGGGCTATTTGATCACCCATGGGGGGAGGGGGGGACCCGTTTGTGCCCTCATTAACCCTCTTGTTTGTTCTTAAACAGGGCCTCTCTGTTAAGTTTAGTTATGCTGCATAGTTCCACACAGTTGACAGTTGCTGTTGATATATTTAACTCTGTGTATTTTTATGTCCAGGCTACGCATTTATTTACGCTTCTCACCACGACCGGATGGACCCTCTATCCCTTACTACTTTACTACGAGGGTCTTCCAGGCAGGGGAGAGACAATATGCCACTCCTACTGGGAGTATGGGAGTATTCCTTGCCCCTGGTAACTCAGCCAAGGCACTCGTATCGGAGCTGCCTACTAATAGGACTCTAGTTTTTCTAGAGTCCTGGGTAAGGGCTGGACAGGCTCCGCCCTACCCGCGGGGAGCTCTGAATACTTTCGTCCCGATGACCCCTTCTACCTCCATTCTCTCCTTGCCTACTTTTTTTCTGTCTTACATCTATGTCTTCTGTCCAACTAATTTCATTTCTGTTGCAGGTGCCTCCGTGGATCTCTTGTATCGTGATTTTAACAACCATCCCGGTTCCAGATGACTCAACTGGTTTTGAGGTCTCGTTCCCAGCTTCAGGGGTAAGTCTTGACACCCCACAGGCGATGCTCATTCCTCTCCTCTATGGCTGATAGCACCCACTCCAAGGTGATCTTTAAAATCGCCTTGCATAATGTTCAGGGGTTGAACTCCCCGAGTAAAAGATGTAAAGCCTTTGACTTCTATAACCAAAGAGGGTTTGACATTCTCTTTCGCCAAGAAACACACTTTCCAAATAGTTATGACCCCCCTCCCCCCATATTCACCATAAATACCCCACTTTTTACATGGCCAACGTGGCAGTTAAGAAAAAGGGAGTAGCGATTCTTTTTTCTAAAAGGGTTCCCTTCATTCATAGTCAGACTATCATAGATAACGAAGTGAGATATGTCCTAGTTAAAGGCCACATCAATGGGTCCCTATATACCCTCGTCTCTTATTATGCCCCCAATCACAGACAGGCTTCCTTCTCATCGATACTAAATTATCTAGCTCCACATTTCGAAGGGAGAATCATAATGGGGGACGACTCTAACATAATGTTTGATCAAATCAAAAATAAAACCTCCAAGGGGTTTCCCGGTTCCGGAAACCCCCAAAGCAGAGCCTATGTATAGCTCGGCTTTTACATTCCCTAGGCCTAATCGACATCTGGAGGGAACTGAATCCTGCATTAAGGCACTTCTCTGCACCACACGGGACGCACGCCAAAATAGATCACATATTTGTTCCCACATCCCCTATTCATCTAGCCAAACGGGCTGATATCTATGATGTCCCCTGGTCAGACCACTCCTTAGTCTTATTGCACTTTGAAGGAGCACCCCCCTCTAACGGTCCCCAACCTTGGCAACCGAATGAATCTCTCCTCTCGAACCCGGTACATTGTACGCTCCTTGAAAAGGAGCTGGGTGAATATTTTCTTTTGAACGATACAACTGGGACCTCCCCAGAAACTCTGTGGGGAGCTCATAAGGCGGTTCTGAGAGGGAAGATCATTCAGCTGTCATACTAAAACTTGAAAAAGAATTCCGCTTAGCCAGCAAACAGCATAAAATAAATCCCACCGCACTCTCTTTGGCTTCCTTGGATGCCGCCAGACTAGCTTTCAATCTGGCCCACACCTCGAGCTCTGAAAAGCAAGCAGCATGGGGCCAGGGTTACTTATCATATGACCAAATTGGCCCCCTCCTCGCTCATAAACTGTCCCCTAAGGTACGCTCTTACTCCATGCCTAAAATTAAAACTCCCTCAGGACATTTATCCCAGAACCCCAAAAAGATATTGGACACCTTCCTTGAGTTCTAGAAGTGGCTATATTCTAAGAAGTACCTGGATTCTCATCAAGAATTAGAGGAATTCCTTCACAGGACCACCCTCCCCACCCTTTCTGCTGCCCATCGGGAAGCCTTAGAGTCTCCTTTCTCGGAGACTGAGGTCAAGTAGGTAATCAAAGATTTACGCAATGGCTCTGCCCCGGGGCTGGGTGGCTTCTCCTCCCTGTACTATAAAGGTTCTCTCTCCTTACCTGGTCCGGTATAATTCTTTCAAGAATGGGAAACCCATTGAAGCCAACGCAAACCTGGCCTTCATTTCAGTTATTCCAAAACCAGAGAAAGATCCCAGCGAAGTCAGCAATTACAGGCCTATATCTCTGATCAATGTGGATCTGAAAATTATGACTAAAATACTATCGAACAGGCTAACCGGCTTCATAGGATCCTATGTGCATAAAGACCAGGTTGGTTTCATCCCTGGAAGGCAGGGACCGGATCAGGTAAGGAGGGCGGTTGAGACCATCTCTCTCATGAGATCAGGCTGGGATGGTGGGACCCCCCAAGAAGGCTTTCTGCTCTCTCTAGATCTGCAGAAGGCCTTTGATACCATCTCATGGCCATTTCTCTTTGTGGTCATTGAGAAATGGGGATTTGGGCCCCATTTCCTCAACACTTTGAAATCACTCTATTCCCACCCTATGGCCAGGATCAAATTTTGTGGACACTACTCTGAACCCTTCCCCATAGAAAGAGGAACAAGACAGAGGTGCCCACTATCCCCCTTATTATTTGCATTAGTGATTGAGATCTTGGCAATAGGGAAATGAAACAACCCAAACATACATGGAGTACGATGCGGCCCACTTACTCATAAGTGTGCGCTCTTTGCAGACGATGTCTTCCTCTTTATTACTTCTCCCCTGGTTTCTACCCCTAATATATTCAGCCTCTTTTCAGACTTCGTGGCTTTTCTGGCCTTCATATCAACATGTCTAAAACATTAGTCCTAAACATATCAACTCCTCGGAGGGAGGTAGGCCTTCTGAGGGAACGCTTCTCCTTCAGTTGGAAGACCACCTCCATCCCTTATCTGGGTATCCAACTCACCCCATCAATTGACCAGCTTTATAAATTGAATTATCCCCCTTTATTCAAGAAGCTTACTCTAGACCTGTCTTAATGGGCCCAGTATAAACTCTATAGCTCTGTGCGACTCCCTGCGTAAAAGGAACAAGTTGACATCCCCCTGCCTTCCCCTCTCCCACCTTTTTCACAACCCACTCTTCCCCCCAGGTATGAACATAGCAGCCTTTAAGTGGTGGGTACAGAAAGGACTGTATCATATTGGGCACTTCTTTAATGCAAGCGGGCCCCTTTCTCTTCATCACTGTTTAAGGGAACTCGAGATGCCACCCGAGGAGTGGTTTCGCTACTACCAGGTTCTCCACTTTCTAAACTCTATTAGGGCAACCTCACCAAACCCTCTGACCGTTACACCCTATGAACAATGGTGCTCCTCAGCCAAGGACGTGAGAAGTGGCATTTCCCAAAGGTTATGACCTGATGGTATTTGGTACCCATCCACCTCTTAAAGTATTACCCCCAAGCGTCTCCCCTTTGCTTCAGGGGGTGCGAGAGCTTGGGCACCATTCTTCATGTCTTCTGGACCTGTCCCAAAATCCGGACTTATTGGAATAAAATTTTTCACATGATCCGCAAAATTAGAGGTATTCCTCTTCCACAAGATCCTGCAATAGCACTCCTGAACCAAATGGTGCCGGACTGTAGTAAAGCCTCCCGATCCCTTTTTCTCTTTATCCTCATAGGGGCTAAAATAACAATCTCAAGGGCTTGGAAGACCCCTAAGGTCTCATTCCACCAGGCTAAATGTAAAATATCCTGGATCATGGCCCAAGAAAAGGTATCTCACAAGATTTTGAATACATCTACACAATTCAATAAAATCAGAGGGCCATGGGCTCAATACACGGGGGTGTCTCTGCAGGGTAACGAGTAGCCTTGCATTTCACTTTGAGCAATGATCGCTTGCTGGAACCTTAGTAATCTCGGTGTACTTCACTCTCGCGTTGGGATCCCTCAAAGGCACCTGCATTCTGCCATATCTATCTTCTTTGTTCTCATCTTCTTTTCTCTCTCTGTCTTCTCTACTCTTTCTTTTTTGGATAGTAACATGCATTTCTGATTACTTGAATTTGGTATTTAGAGACACTCAAGGTTTGAAACTGTTCTCTACCTATTGTTTGGCTGCTGGGGGCGGGTCTAGCACCGGACTGTGAAAAGAGCCTTATACTCCCGGGAGGGGGTACGGACCCCTGCCGGGTCCCGGATAATCAAGCACAACCGATAAGATTGGGGATTGGTCCTCTTGATCCCCCTCCATCTCCTTTAGCGTCTTAAACTATTACTGGTTGGAGGGTACCTTTGACCACTTAGATTGGCCGGCTGGTCATTCAAATTGTAGCCTTTTTGCACTTTTTAAGTACTTACCTAGTTTCGTGGCTGTTAAGAAATGCTCTCCACAGTTCCGGTCTGGATCAACCCTTAGTATTTAACAATCACCAACAATATGCTGGCCCTGGGGGGGGGTGCCGGGGGGACGGGGAGGGCGGGGACATGCTAACCGGTGTCACAGGATGATCCCATTAGGGGTGGCCCCAGGTCTGGTCAGGTCCCCTCTGTGTGGGAACCCCCATCCCGCGCCCCCTGGGCCCAGCCCCCTAGGGCATATGATGTGCTGGTTCTTGTCTCTTTTACAGTCTTATCAATAACATTTCTTGTACATTTGTTGCCCTTATGCTATTGTTGACGAATTGCAACCTTTGTACAATTTACATTTTCAATAAATACCATTGAAATAAAAAAAAAATAAAGGAAGAAACACACCAAAATGTTAGATTTTTTTACACCCAATAATTTTAGAAATTTTAGAGTGAAAGCAAAATTATAAAGTCATTATTGTGGTAACATTAAACTGGTAAGCATTAAAGGATTTTAAAACATTGGTACAATTTTTCACATTTTACATTTTTAAATTTTACTTTTGGTACAAATTTTTGGTACAGACGTTTTCCCTTGTTTGACAGAAGTGGGCCATTTTGAGGCTTGACATATTTGTTATCTTTTCACTCGACACAATCTCATTTACATTTTGAGTAATATTTTCACATTTTTCATATTTTAACGTGTATATAAAATAAGAGAAAATGCCTTTGATAGCAAAAGCTTTCAGTAGTGAGCACATACTGCCAGGAGCTTAAAATGTTACTAAGCCCACAATAGTAAAATCAGTCTGTATATGCAGTAAAGCATGCTTGTTATACTCACTGTGGAGCCTAAGGGGTTAATCCACTGCATTGTGTAAAAAGGCTGTTTGATTATATCTCCTCTGATCTTCACCTTCTTCCAGTTTCTCCAACTCATCTTTGGATATTATTGAAGGAAGTGGACAAGCTGCACATGCTCAGTTTGGTGTGTATTGCTAGAGAGATTGTTTTCTTCTTGGGGGAGTGCATGTGATCAGCACAGGGCCAATCAGCACTGTCCAGACAGAGAGTTAAAGGTCCTGTAGTCTTATAGGACAGAGAGAGGAGAATGCAAACTCCTCCTACCAGCTTTAACCACACACTGATAGAAGTCACAAAACTGCTATATACTGCTGATGAGAAAAGATATTTAGCAGTACATATTTAGTAAAATAATTTCATTTCCATGTTCTGTGTACTGTGGGAGATCAGATATAGTGAATGCAGAGTCTTGGGTATAGTAACACTTTAAAGAGTAATTTTACTTTTGTTGAAAAAAAAAAAGAGTAAAAAACAATCCCCTCTGGGTCATCAATGTACATTGCAAGAATTTTAACAAGCTTTGTTTCAGATTCCTATCTGTTTCTATTTGAAAGAAATAACTGTGTGACCATGCCCTGTTCAGATTGATTCTGAATGCACTGGATGCCTTTGCTGCCATTGTGCTATATGCTGGGTGCCCAGTGTGCCTTCGTGCCTTTGGGGAGAGGTGGGTTCCCTCCAGACTCACCTGCCCTCTGCCTATCCATTATAATGCATGTGCTTGTGCTATGGAGGCTCTCAAAATTTAGAGTTAGAACTGCAGATAATACTAGGGTGCCGTGAAATGGCTCTGCAGCGTACATATTTATTTGCATGTGTGCAAACTAAACCCCTGTTTTAATGCATACTGTTAGACAGGATAATTTGGTTGGTTGCAGGCTGGTTGGTAAGTTGAGCTGAGAATTTTCTTTGGTTTTTGTTTGACATGCATCACCCATCCATGTGCTCCTTGCTGCAAAGGCCAGTTATAGGTGGGGCAGTGGCCATTTGTTTGTACTGTTGGAATACTGGTGAGGGGATGCACTGGTTGCCTACATATTGTTAGACAGGATTATTCGGTTGGTTGCAGGCTGGTTGGTAGGTTGAACTGGGAATTTTCTTTGGTTTTTGTTTGGCAAATACCGAAGCAAGGAAAAACCCAAGTGAATCTAGTATACTAGTTATCTGTATAATTCACTTGTAATGCCACATGTAATACTAAATATGAATATGTCATATCTACTATGAGCAGCCAGCAGGCGTACAACTGAGGTTGAATTTACAGTTCCACTTGTCAACTGATCTCCTGCTGTTGAGCTGTATTCAGAACATATGCAAATGAGTAAGCCATGGGAGGGAGATGTCCTCACTCCTCACTGTTTACAGTTCATACACATTTGTGTTGATACCCAGTTGGAGAGAGGTATTCAAAAAGTAAGCAGCTAATTCTCTAATGTTTTTTAATGTGAGATGAAAGTATTGCTTTTTTTAAAAATAAATCATTTAAAGAAAAATGTGGTGATATATCAGCTTATAAACCTGTTAGTCATGGACGTAGCATGAAGGGGTGCAGGAGTTGCATTAGCAACCCCGTATTTAGCTCCGTGGCTCCCTTCTCTCATTGAAAAATCCAGCAACCACAAAAACCTGGAAACAGAATCCATGTCCAATCCGCCTTGTGTCTCCTAGGGCCCCAGCTGAGCTCTGTAATCCAGTCCAGATCTTCTAGTTTGCCTTCTCCCCAGACAGAGAGATGTCTGAGTTCCAGCTCAGGATTAACAGCCCGGGACAGGAGCTTCTAAGGTAAGAGACATGCTGCTGTGCAGGAGAATTCTCTAATGTGGGAACAGATTATAACATGCACACTGATACGGCATCTGGCTTGCTAGCACAGACACAACACAGACTCACAGACAGTCAGAAAAGTTTGTAATGTAAACGATCCTAACACTTCCCGGTCCCTCCCCCCACCAACCTGAAATGGGGACTGATGTTGAGAGGTACTCTGATGTGATGCAGGGGAACTCTGATGTGATGCAGGGGACTCTGATGTGATGCAGGGGGCTCTGGTGTGATGCAAGGGGAATCTGATGTGATGCAGGGGGCTCTGATGTAATGCAGGGGACTCTGATGTGATGTAGGGGGCTCTGGTGTGATGCAGGGGACTCTAATGTGATGCAAGGGGCTCTGATGTAATGCAGGGGGCTCTGATGTGATGCAGGGGGACTCTGATGTGATGGGGAGGGGGCTCTGGTGT